>JANHFT010002965.1:124317-140097 GCA_032467955.1 Pseudoxenodon macrops | reverse complement strand
TTATGTACACTGAGAGCACATGCACTAAAGACAAATTCCTTGTGTGTCCAATCACACTTGGCCAATAAAGAATTCTAAAGAATTCTATTTCTGAGGACTATAGAGTTAGGCCTACTGTATCCAGATAACAAAAATGCTGACAACTCTTGATAACAACAAAAATATAGAATGCCTTCTACAGCCAGTATCGCCCTGATCAGCTAGATCTATTATAGCAATAGCAATAGCACTTAGACACATACTGTTTCATAGGGCTTTACAGCCCTCTCTAGGTGATTTACAGAGTCAGCACATTGCCCCCCAACAATCTGGGTCCTCATTTTACTGACCTCGGAAGGATGGAAGGCTGAGTCAACTTGGAGTCGGTGAGAATTGAACTGCTGGCAGTGAGCAGTGAGTTGAATGGCAATACTGCATTCTAACCACTGCGCCACTATGGCTCATTATAGCGAAACTGCTAAAAAATCTCTCACTCCTTGGAGGTTCAGGGGGCTAAAGCAAGGAGGAGTTCCTTCTCTGTGGCACTGCTGGTAGTGTACAACAGTGTCCCTCTGAAAATAAGGCTGGGTCCTTTGTTGCTCAGTTTTTGAAAACTTCTGAAAATGAAATTGATAAAGGGAATATTTGTAGGTCAGGGTTTATATATTTAGTCATCACATTTCTATACTGCCCATCTCACTTAAGTGATGATGGGTGGCTTTTAGGGTATCATTTTTATTGTTCATAAACAGGAACAATGTTGAGTTTTTAGATTGGACTTTGGTTATTTTAATAAAGCAAGCTGCCCAGAGTTTTTTTAAAAAAAAATTATGAGTGGGTGGATAGAAATAAGTGTATTAAATTAAAAAAAAAGATGACTGGTCCTGAGAGGTAGAGTTGATGAGTTGTAAAAGAAAGTGTATAAATGCTTAACTATTATATTTTCTTATCTGCTTCTAAACCTTTATGTAACCTAAGGGGAAAAAAGCGTTTAGAAGTCTTTTTGAATGATACTGTACCTGAGCTTCCTTGAGCGAATAAGGTGAGTCATCTGAGCAAATTGCCATGAGAGAGACAATAATCTGATGCATAAACAGTTACGAGCTGCATATCCCTTTTTCCCCCCTTTTTACGAAGCTTTGAAAAGCCACCCAAGGCCAAGGATCAAAGCAATGAAACTGCAGAAAGCATTTTGCTGAAACAATAACAAACTCAACTTCCTCAGACGTCAATGGGGCAGGTTTATAGAACGGATATATTTATTACCATTATTATTTTGCAGCTGTTGAAGGGGAACTCATAATCTCCCGACCTGCAGACTGAAAGCTGAACTTGAATGTCACTCAGCCTTATCACCATAGTCATGCACAATATGATTACAAGGGTCACTAAGAAGTGTCAGAGGCAGAACAGGATTAAGGTGGCAGAGAGTACAGCTCATAAATGAATAGCTATTTAATGCTTATCAGAAGCAATAAAAATAGGAAGTTTGTTGTGTTTTGATTCAAGATATCTGTATTATCATATCTGGGGTTGAATTCTGTTTCTGCTACGGCTCATATACAAGGAATTTCTCTACCTCTTCTTTTCTTGCAGCCTCTATTCTAAGACAGAAATCACATATTGCTAAGTCTTGTTTTAATCTTGGTTTAGGCAATACATTTCAATTGGCTGGATTCTCACCAATCTACTAAATTCCAGACCGTGATGGATTGGGATTGGAAAAAATGTAAGCCTACGAAGCCAAACAATTGTTTGGCTGAAGCTTCAGAACATAGCTGAAACCTGAGATGCTTTTAACATTTGGTAACTTCTGCAATCCAGCTAAATCTTCTTTTCTGTTTGTTACTTGAGCATTAAAATCTGTGGAATGAAAACACTGATATATTTTTAAATCCTGCTTCTTAAAGGAAAAGTCCTCACCATCCTATAATTTAGAGTTACATTAACTTCAACTTCAAAATAATTGTAGTTGAAGTTAATGTAACTTCTTGTCCAACTCTTTAGGGAAGAGAGTAGAAGAAGCAAGTTGGGATCAAAAATCTCCGGCAGCGTTAGCAAAACCTGACCTGTGTTTGCATATTGGAAGAAATAAACCACAATAACAAGCTAACCAGAAGAAGAACATCAGAAGCACAATCTGGGCCACATCTTCCTAACTCAATACAGATAGTCTTCCACTTACGACTCCTGTTGAGCCCAAAATGTGTGTTTGCTAAGTGAGACATTTGTTAAGTGAATTTTGCCACATTTTACGACCTTGCTTGTCATGGTTGTTAAGTGAATCACTACAGTTCTTAAATTAGTAACTCTGTTGTTAAGTGAATTTGGCTTCCCCACTGACTTAGCTTGTCAGAAGGTCACAAAAGGTGATCACGTGACACACACACACACACACACCGGGACGCTGCAATCGTCATAAAATATGAGTCCGTTGCCAAGCGTCCTAACTTTGATCATGTGACCATAGAGATGCTTCAATGGTCGTAAGCCTGAAAAACGGTCATAAGTCACTTTTTTTCAGTGCCGTTGTAACTTTGAACAGTCACAAAGTGAACTGTTATAAGTCAAGGATTACCTGTATACCAAACTAAAAAGAGAGAGTGAGTGAGAGTGAGCTGAAAAGGCAAAAGTTTCTCCTCACCATTATCTCAATTTAAAATACATCAAACTAAGCATAACCTTGGAAAGGCACCATGAACCCATCACACACAAACTTTCAGTCTGCTCCTTGATAGCGTTTATCATAGTCACATATTTTTTATTTTTTATTTTTTGCTTCTGTCAAATCTTGAGATCCAGAAGCTGGCTGCAGCTTGCAAGTACATTAATAATTTCATAAATCTGCTCCCTCTATGAATACCGCCACTGTTTTACGCTGAGCCACTTTCCCCCTTTTTCCTGAGATAAGCATTAAAATGTCACATATTTCTGTCAGAAGCAGCGACTGGAGCAAGTCAATGAAGGTGGAGTGAATTGAATTTTCTTAATATAAGCCAAAACTAGGCTTACATCAGAACTGCAAACAACTGCCCTATGTATCTGTCAGACCTAGGGTAGAACTGAATTTCTCTTTCACCATTATCGATTGAATAAAATATTAAGTTAACGTTACCTCATAGATAATGTTGCTGTTGTTAAGCAGTTGTTTTAATCTCTTCACAGGAATTGCAACCATTCAACTTGAAAAAGCAGATCTATCAGAACATAACACAAATATTTCCATATTTTGCTCTTCTTTGTTATATTTCTCTATTATAATTCTCCCCCCTTCTGTTATAATTACAATACAGCATTTCATAAACATATAAAAACTACCCACTTCCCATACAGGTAATCCTTGACGTATTTATTTAATGACCATTGGAAGTTATAATGGCACTGAAAAAACGGACTTCTGACTGGTTTTCACGCTTATGACTGTTGCAGCATCTCCATGATCACATGATCAAAATTCAGATGCTTGACAACTGACGTGTATTTATTTATTTATTTATTTTATTTATTTATTTTGTCAAACATGTACTAGATAACATGTATAAGTATGAACAAGGACATGAACAAGGAATGAGAAGAAGTAAATGGGGACAATAGGATAGGGACAGTGCACTTATGCATGCCCCTTTATGGACCTCTTAGGAATGGGGTGAGGTCCGTGGTAAGTTTAAGGTTGAAGCTATGGGGGTTTGAGGATGCAACAGTGGAGTCAGGTAGAGCATTCCAGGCGTTGAGCACTCTGTTGCTGAAGTCGTATTTTCTGCAGTCAAATTTGGAGAGGTTTACCTTGAGTTTGTATCTATTGTTTGTCTGTGTATTATTGCGGTTGAAGCTGAAGTAATCATTGACAGGACATTGTAATGGACAATTTGGTGTACTACGCTTAGGTCAGACCATAGGCGGCGTAGTTCTAGGTTGTCCAAGCCCAACATTTTGTGCTTGGTAGCATAAGGTATTCTATTGTGAGCAGAGGAGTAGAGTACTCTTCTCATGAAATACCAGTCACTTTCTGTCAGCCTAACCCATCTCACAGGTGACAGTTGTGAGGAAAATAGGGAGTGGAAGGAATATTAGATGTGTTTGCTGCTACTTATCAAGGATTTAAATGGGATTAAAAAACACACCAAATAAATAAGTATAAATACTGTAAATAAAACCTCAAATGGGGTTTCTGATGTCTTCATACAGTTAATGCATGGTTTAGTGCGCTGTGTGAATTAGTCTTTTATATGAGGAAAGCTAGAAAATCTAAGCTTAAATTTGAAGTCAAGTGAAGCGTGCAAATAGTAAAAGAAATATGAAAAGTAGTATGTGGAAATGCAACATACTGTGTTTCTAAATTAAGACACTAACTTAAAAGAAGAATCTTTTCTATCATGTCCTCCTCAGCTAGTGCTGTTGCTATAGCCACAGTTTTTGAGGGCAAATTGCACGATACACAATTATTTACATTATTATTTAATATATACTGTTTTTAATCAGCACAATTCTATTGATTAAAAACCCTTCATATTGTGGACTTTATTTCTGTGTATTTATACTTGTCTTTTTTCATTAAAAGTGTTTTAAGAAGTGAAATGGATGCCTTGATTCTTGTAATCTAGCCTATACACTGTAAAGTAATCAATAACTATTTTTCTTCCTTACGGCTTGGTCTTCCCCAATTCTCTTAACAAACAGGTAGGACTTAAAGAATTAGAAATTATTTCCATGGCAAGAGAGGGGGGGGGAGAGGGAGAGAGAGAGAGGGAGAGGGAGAGGGAGGGAGGTAGATAGGTTTTCATTAGAACTCAGCACCAACTTGAAGGCATAATAAAAAGCATGGAAAACAAAACATGGACATCAAAATAATGTTATAAAACATGAAAAGAATGATAACAAGGAAAAGCATTACATGGTTGCTTTCTACAAAAGATCAAGGGGAAAGTAGATTAAGATAAAATCTGGAAATGGCTTGAACTGGAACATTAAAAAAAGAAACTGAAGGCTTGATTTGGCTGCTTAAGACTAAGCTTTTTAAACTAATGCAAACAAGGACAGAGCTGAAAAATCATCACATGATTCAAAGTGCAGATTGTGCAAAAAAGCAGAAGAAATAGTCGAGAGATTTGGCTCTACTGTTCAGGGTGGGCAAAGCCTCTCATTTTGTACAAGCCACATGCTGCCAGCATATATGCACTTATGGGTGCGTGGGCTACCGAAATGGGAAACGTGGCTCTGCCTGCATAACTAGGGTGAGATTCTCCATCCTGCAAAAACCAATGGCTTGAAAGCAGCTCCTCTGCCAACCCCCATTCCCCAGCTGCCTTCCCCAGACACTTCCCCCATTGCAAATGCAACATGCCATTCAGGTAGGAAATGCCTGGAACACAATAAAGCCCACTCACTCGCTTCCTGCTGGCAGGCTGGATAATGGGGTGAGTGCAGGGGTGGGTTCTAACTTACCTTGCTGCCGGTTTGCTGCCTCTCGTGCTGCGTGGGAGCGCCTTGTGCGCGCACACATGCGCAGTAGAAAAGAGCCCCAATTTTTTTTTAAAAAGGCTGAAAACAAGATGGTGATGCATGCACAGTGTCAGAAACTCGGCTTCTGCGCATGCACAGAAGAAAAAAATCCCCAAAAAATTTAAAAAAAATTTCCCCCCCAAAAAAAGATGCCGGCGCCCATGGAGTAGAACCGGCTCTGTAACATCACCAACGGCCTACTACCTACTTGGTAGAACCAGTCCGAACCGGTAGGAACCCACCTCTGGGTGAGAGGAGAGGCGGAGAAGCCAGAGGGGAGCCGATCGGAGTCCTCCGAAAGAAGGGGGCTGAGGGAAAGTGCATGTGCTACAGCATGCTGCAGATGCCCCTGCTTGCTCCTTTGCTTTCCTCCTCCCACAGTCTCCTCAGTGCTCACTTGTGCTCCCCTTCCCCAGTCTAGCTTGATTGCATGTGGAGACACATTGCCTTTTAAAAGCCCACTGTAGGTGAAGCTGGGTGCCAGTGAGGGCTGGCTTTTTGCATAGCTTTGTCCAGCTGTCGAGGGGGAAGGAAATGGCTTCCTCCCCAGGACCCCGGCCCCATCCATTCACCCCCCCGACAGCAGGACAAAGTTAGGCAAAAGTCAGCCCTCACCGACGCCCAGCTACACTGACAGTGGGCTTGCAAAAGGCAATGTGATCTTCTGCCTGCATTAAGGGCAGGGAGAGAGGGTGAGCGAGCCAGAGGCCCTTACCTCCAGCTTTTGCCCAAAGCCCCGTGCCACAGCAGGAGGCTGAAGTTCGAATTTCTTCACCCCCTCTGACCTGCGCGTACCTTGGCAATGGGACTGTTTCTCTCCATCCCCTTTTCCAACTGCTGGATCAGGGAGATGAACCTAACTTTGCTGCCATTGCAGCCAGAAATCTCAAAGCCTAGAAATAATGTTTGTGCTACAACCAGCCCCTAGATCGGCCTCCTGCAAACTCCGTCTCTCAAGGACCCTGGCCAAACTTTTGTGCGCCACTCACTGAGGCGGAGGGTGGGACTGTAGCTAATAGGTGACCAAGCTAAGTGCCTGAAGGACCCCATCCTGTTTTCAGGAGTCCTGGTGCTTCAGCAAGCAAAACTTCAGCCGGGCTCAGAGGTGGGCGACCAGGCAACCAGTTCGGGGCCGTGGCCAGCCAGTGGTCACTACCGGTTTGGCAACCCAGGCCAAATTACCGCTACCAGTTTGCCCAAACCAGTGCAAACCGGTAGAAACCCACCTCTGCATCCTAGGTAATTGGAAAGAACTTGATGAAAATGAAGGATAATATTGGCTAAGCAGTGGTTCTCAACCTTTTCTTCACCATGGACCCCCTTTAAATACTTTTTGTGGTCACGGACCATGGCCACAGATCCCCAAGACTTAATTCAATATTTAAATCATATCATTTCTTTAAGCCTTCATGGACCCCCTGTGATGACATTGCGCCCCCACAGGTGTCTGCAGACCATAGGTTGAGAACCATTGGACTAAAGAATTTGCAGTTGTGATTTTACATTGTTGTGTATATAATAATAGTTTGCATGCTTACAGTAAATAAGAAAGTGAAAATACATATCGGCATTTCAGAATGCTGTTTTGGAAATGAACAAGACAGCTGTTAAACCTAAAACAGGGAATACCTGATAAAAATGAGAATAGCTCATCCTTTGTAATCTTTTAGAACATGATTAATAACACAGTGATTCTTTTCTATCCAAATCTTTCAATTATGCTTCCATTTGCTATTCTTTCTCTCATTTGCCTTGTCTTTAGCATCCTACACTTTTCCGTTCCCATGCTTGGTTTTCTCTACCATCCATCTTTTCCCCCCCAAAAGTTCAAACTTAACTACCATTTCTTGCCCAGGTAAATGGGAAGGCCCCAAGGATACTTTGATGCTCTTCAGATAATTGTTCCTTGTCTTTAGCATCCTATAGTTTCTCCCTCATATGCATTTCCATTTGGAAACATCGTCCATGGGGTCGCGATGGGTCGGACACGATTTTGCAACTGACAACAACAACAAAAAACTCCATTCTTGGCAATCACTCCTTTTTTTTTTACACAGAGTGGATTATTTATAGTGCTTTGTTTGTTTAGTGGGGAACCTAAGCAACATAACATGCATTTAAGGCTCATTATAAAGTATTGGATAACATGGATTGTTTCTTCAACGTAAGTCCCAACAAATATTTTGACCTTTATCACTGAAATAACAGACATGGTCAGGTTATCTATCCAAATGCATTAAAAATATTGAATAAAGTCTGTATTTGTCCATATTTTCACAGTTGACTGATATGCAAAGACTTAATTTTAAAGAGATGTTCTTTCATTAATTCCCTGGCACTTAAATAATAACTATAATATTTAAGTCAATGCTGTCTTTGTTCTTTCATTTCTCTTAAAATTGCAGATTTCATTAGCTGCTTTCAGTTGGTTTTGTAGCAAACCCAATAGGAATGATCTCCCCTTAAGCAACATTTTCCATGTTTGGATTATATGTTACAGTACTGTCCTTCACCAAAATCTTTCTTGTGTATATTTTACATCTTAAATCTCCAAAAGATCTTGTTCTTGACCTATCAATAAGATTATCCGTTGTTTATCATGCTATCACCCATCTTGCTAAATATATATATTTAAAAAAACCTTAGGGAATTCAAACATTTTACTCAACAGTTTCACTTATGCTCATAAACACCTACTTATATTAAAACCCATATCCCACCTACATTTTTACATATAATATTTTTTTTAAACTTCCAACAGTGGAAATCAAAGCCTTGCCACCATCTTTATTATTAAGAATTTCTCTCAGCTTAAATAATGAATGCTTGCTGATCAATTTTTAGTTTGGAAGCATGTCCTCAAAAAAGGTCAAGATAAGCAAAGATAGTAGAGTCCTAGAGAAGAAGGGCCAAGAACATTTCAAAATGGAATTTGGACAATCAGTATTTTATAACTGCCCATAACCTTCAAGACAACAATGTTATGACTGGGCAATCTATTGCCCTATATTTGAGTAACTGGGCCATAAAATTCTAAATGTGGCTCCACAACCAAAAATGTTGGAGGCTAGCCAGAGGGCAATTCCACAACAGTCATTTGCTTTTGAGTGTTAACCAAAATTCAAATTACAATGACATGCTCAGGATAATTCTATAGATGGATTTGACATTGTACAAACCACATGCAATGAATGTATATACGTTTTTTCATAACATCTTCCCTGCTTTTCCGCTTTTCTATCCTTTGCTCTCATCTATGGCCACCAGATTTGAGGTGCAAAAATCTAGGCAACCACTAGTTACAGAAAGTATTAATTCTCTGCAGCTATCTAAGAGTATCTGGTTTCTGGCAGCCCAAATGTGATAACAATATAAAATGAGGAAATATAAGAAGCTCTTATATTAAGCTTTTAGATCAACTTAACAAATAGTTTTCAGGTTCATTTTCATTACATTATTTTCTAAACAGCAGAAAATTCCATGAACCTGGGCTATCTGATTTCAGAGGCAGAAAAAGTCATTACAGAACAAAATGTTGCAATGTACTTTGGGCCCGTGATATTATATTTTGCAAAAGATAATGTCATACCTGGCAAGACATTGAGGAAATAAAAACAGTTAATAATTATGAGGCAAATTGCATTTCAGAGGTAACAGACTATGTTATTTTGCTAAACCTCATAAAAACTCATTCATATCCTGGGCTGTCATATCTATGATACTAAAATTGAATTACCGGTAATCAATAGATGGTAGTAAAGAAAGAAAGAAAAAACTTTGATTTTGTAGCCGTGATATAACAGCCCCTTTCATATTCATCTCCTAAAATGAAAATTTAGCAATAACTTGTTTATCATTTATATACAATTCTATTTCAGACTTGAGAATGCTCACAGTCAAAAATTCTTTTATCTATTTAAATCTTTCTAGTAGTTGTACACAAGAAAACCATTGACAAGTATATCCTTCTGTCATTAGGTTTTCTCTTGATTTTATTTTGCATTCTTATGCAATAGGCGGCCAATATATTCTCCAATGTACTTGAAGGTAGGACAAGAAGCAATGGATGGATGGAAACTAATCAAGGAAAGATCCACCTAGAATTAAGGAGGAATTTCCTGGCAGTTAGTACAATTAATCTATTCTGGAGGCAAATGGAATGACTTGCCTCCAGAAGTTATAGGTGCTCCAACACTGGAGGTTTTTAAGAAGAGATTAGACAACCATTTGTCTGAAATGGTATAAGGTTTCCTGCCTATTGCATAAGAATGCAAAATAAAAGACCTCCAAGGTCTTTTCCAACTCTTTTATTCTGTTATTCTTCTTGACAAAATTCATAGCATGCCACAATATGTTAGTCATTTGTGTTTACTTATCATTTCTCTTCCATAAAATGCTTCTTGTGCTGGCAACAAGTATTTTCAGGTACATATCTGTTCCATATTCTCAGTATGGCATGTCTAACAAAATGATTTTAAAAATCTATCTCAGCTTTGTCGTATCGTAAATATTCTTGCCACCCTAAGCTCAAGTTATGTCTTTCTGCCTTCAAAAGTCTTGTTTCTCAGCAACGTCTACTCTTTAATCCAAATTAAATAACAAACTGCAAAATATAATTTCAATTCAGTTAACTCCAAGCCTCCTCTTTCTTTTATTTCTTGTAAAAGAAATAATATATAAGGTATATATATATATTTACCACAAATCACATTTTTTTCTCCACCATACCAATTTAGATATATCTTTCTGCCATTGTTTAATTGGTACATTAGTTGTCAAAACGGGTCTTGTCTAAAACAAAAACAACGTTCTGGGCAAAGCTATCATATTAATCACAGAAATTTTCCCCAGCAACGATAGTTGAATTTTCTTCCATATCTTTCTAAACTTCATTCCATGTCTTAACATAATTATTATGAAATAACATGCAATTCATATTTGTCATATTAACAGCCAAGCATTTTACCTTCTTCCCATTCTTAAAGCTCATTTTATTCAGCAATTCTGTTTGATATTATAACTTCATATTTTTGTTAACATCTTTGTTTTCTGTTTCTTAATTCTGAAACTTGAAAATACATCAAATTCTTTTATTCTTCCTATTAATATTTCAATTGCCTTTAAAAGCTTTTCCAAAACTGGCATTTTATACCCACATTCTTCCCCTCTTGTTTTATGTCTCGATTCAAAATTTCAAGGACCAAAATAAATAGAAATTGAGACAGTGGACGGTTTTGTTCCTTTTTGTATCATGCATGGTTTATTAAATCTCTGTTAACATTTGTGTTTTCTGTGAAGTATAAATCAGCTTTTTTATGGGCAAAGTCCAAAATGCATATCATCCAAAACTTTAAATAAGAGAATCCAGTTCAAATTGCCAAAAGCTTTCTCTGCATCTAAAATAAATAAATAACACAGCTTGTTTTGCATTATGGTGTTTCAAATATCCAGAAAAGTTCTGACAATCTTTTAAATGTGTTTTAGGGGTTTTATATAATGAATATAAATAAGCTTCTGAACTGATTAGAGACTTGGGAGGGTTTGGCCCACAGTGGGCCAAGATAGCTCTTTACCCCCAGTTCCCAAATCCCACAGAACTGATCTGTGCAATCAGAGATTTTCTGAGTATAACAGGAAAATCAAGTTTGAAAAAACCAGAGTCCGCCACGGTTATAAAGAGAATGACTCTGGAGAACAATGCTTAGGGACTAGAGGTGAGGGGCTTGCCGTTGACAGCCAAAAGTGATCAATAGGAGCTAGACTAATCTTCCTTTCTGGCCACATTATCAATGAAATTGTAGGAGGAGGAGGAGAGCCTGGGAGCAGAGTCAAGAGAGGAATCAGCCTAAAGTCATTACATTCCCATAAGCGATCCAAGTCCAGCCTGCCTCTGAATTCCATTAACTCTTAGCGCCAATTTAGCGCTGTCTAGATTTTTGTGCATAGCCATGAACAATAAATCAGCTTAATTGGAACATAACATCTGATCCTAACAAGAATGAACTAGATAATATCTATTGTGTCAGTAGAAGAGGGAAAACACTATTTCAAACTGAAATAATAATCAGAAGATATAGGTTGTCACAAAGTCCCGTGGGAATGAGACAAAAACAACATAGTGAGGTCACATCTTTTAAAGAAAGGTTTCCAAACATCTTCCTGCTGGTACCGGCAGTCCTCGACTTACAACAGTTTGCTTAATGAAGTTACAACGGAACTGAAAAAAGTGAATTATGACCATTTTCACACTTATGACCATGGTGAGATGATTTACATTTGGATGCTTGACAACTGATTCACATTTATGACAGTTGCAATGTCCTGGGGTCATTTGATCCCCTTTTGCGACCTTCTGACCGGCAAAGTCAATGGGAAAACCAGATTCCCTTAACAACTGTGTTACTAATTTAACAACTGCGGTGATTCATTTAACAAATGTGAAAAGTCATAAAATGGGACAAACTCACTTAACAAATCTTTCACGTAGCAACATAAATGTTGAGCTCAATTGTGGTTGTAACCTGAGGACTACCTGTATTAAGGGGTTACATGAATACATGAAAAAGCTGACTTATTTATTTTGATTTTTGAGGATCCTCTTGTAATTATTTGCATGGTAATCTTTTGACCAAAGTAGATGCAACTGTTAACATCCTGCTTGTATTTTTCAATTTTTATTGGCACAGGTTGGGAACAGTTGTTGAATATGATTTCTGTTGTCTTCTTTGAGTTCATTTTCAACTTGCTGGTGACATTTAATTCTGTTTATTAATCTATGGAAGTTTTCAACATTGTTAGAGAAAAGGACAAGATATTGGTAAAAGGTAGGTGGTTAAGACATTCACTGTTGACTATTGCAGATTACAGAATGGACCAGTTCAATCAGCTGAATATCTCTCCTAGGTTTGCTGAAAATAGTTTTGGTGAAATTGTCATACTTCCTTTTACATATTGATAGTGGCAATATTTGCATTTATGTGAATGATAGTTCTGTACTGTACTGATTTCAAGAGGATGCTGTAGAGTTTTCTCACATCTTATCTCTGTAAGGCTTTGAATATTGCATTCAGAAGAATAGAGTCTGATGTATTTTTCACAGTTGATAAAGACTAGCTAAAATGATAACTACTGTACCAATCATTGCA
Source organism: Pseudoxenodon macrops (assembly GCA_032467955.1). Classification (NCBI taxonomy): domain Eukaryota; kingdom Metazoa; phylum Chordata; class Lepidosauria; order Squamata; family Pseudoxenodontidae; genus Pseudoxenodon; species Pseudoxenodon macrops. The sequence continues at coordinate 127,474 of JANHFT010002965.1, read as the reverse complement.
ATTTTTGATAAAATGCTAAGCCACCTCTACATAAACTGAATCCATTCCTGAAACCAGGAATGGATTCAGTTTATATAGAGGTTTTCTTGTTTGGGAAAAATCTATTGATATTTCAATCCTTTAGGGAATAAAGGATTTATTTATTTATATTTATATCTACATAAATATAAATATTTATACAGAGCGATTGTATCAGTATAGAAATGTATAGAAATTTAATAAATAATGTGTGTAAAAATGTGTAAACAACCCAAAGAAAGCTTAATGGTTTGTAGTTTTTAAAAATACTTTTTTAATCATCTTTTTTGATGTATGATAATGACATTGGTATCTTTCCATGGTGATGGGATTATTATTTTAGTAAACAATTTTGCTAATATTTTGTGCTTCTCTTTCATAAGACCTGAGATCATGTGGTTCTTCCATCTTGGCCAGCTGCTGTGCCACTTTTAAGGTTGTGAATTTATGCTTCTGGTGGCCTTGTATTGGGATATCAGCATTCAGATACCTGATAGTATTCTGTTGTCTACATTGCCGGCATGTAAATTAGAGTAGAAATCTTTGATGCACTCTTAAGATTTCTTGCTGATATGTTGCGATTGAGTCATCCTATTCTTGGCCTGGAAGAACTGCTTCTTTCCAGCTATAGTTCTTGTATTATTTTCGGAAGTCTTTTGTTCTTTTTTAATGGGCATCTGTGTATAAGCTGACAGTTGTACTTTCTAATATCTTCCTTCAATTGCTTTCAAATAGTCTTGTTTAACTCAGTATAGTCTACATTGTTTCGGGTTGACTGTTCATTGTCATTGTCTCGGCATCATTTGTTTAATCTTTTCTGATATTTTGCTTTTTGGACTGTTTCTTGGTACCATCAATTTCAGTTCTCTTTTAGCAAACAGCACAGTTTTAGTTATATGGTAGGTGGCTTCAGCTAAGTTCTCATTCAAGTGATTGAGTGTGCAGAAACAATCTGATAATTTCACATGAAATTCATCCTTGTAACTCTTGAGTATTTTATAATTGATACAGCTGCTACATTTTGCAGCAATGTTCTCCTCTCCTGTTCAATGTTGATTTTTAATGTTGTACACACTAATCAATGATTAATCCCAATACTGGATTAGTTGAGATGAAACAATTCATAGAAATAGATTGATTATTGGACAAAATAAAAGCTACTTTACTAGTACTGCCATTTGGACTTTTCCGAGTCCATTTGGGCTGTACTATTTTTGGAATACCAATTTATGATAAAATATGTTATTCTTCTGCAAATTCTGTGAATCTTAATTCATGTCCATCTCAATTACCAAATCCAAAATTTCTGATATGTGTTGTGGGGATATTTTTCTCCATTCCTTGAATTTCATATCATCCATAATGATTTTGAAAGTACCGTATGTTTCTTCTGGATCATTTCATGTATAATCATTTTGTAGAATTATTTCATTTCTCCTTCAATTGAGGTTTCATGGTGGATTCATATGTGTATATTGAAGAATAGTACTGAGATAATTTAACTGTTAGATAGACTACTTGTTTATTTGTTGAATTCTACTCAGCCTACTTGTAATCTACCCAGTTTACCTGTTCATTCAATTATTATTTTGTGGTAATATAATAAATGATCATATTTAAACTCAAGCAATCTCACATCTTTGCATTAAATGCACATTATCCAATTATACTCCATATAATTTATTCCAGCTCATAAATTTTGATTCATCTCAATGGGATCTAACATTTAGCATGTTTTGCAGTTGTGAACTATTGAAGTTTGTGAACCATAACATCTTACACTGGTCAAATGTAGATTAGTAGATTTCTACAAGTGGTTCACAGTTCAGTACTTGTCATATTAACATATGGTTCAATGGTTATAGTAGCAATAAATTGCTATGATATGGGGGATTCCTCCATCTACTATCTATATCTCCTCTGACAGTCATTGGTTAACAAGGGTAACTGGGACCAGAATTCCTCTTGCTAAGCAATGTGGTCATAAAATGCAACAACACATGATTGCATTTCTTAGCAGCTGATATCCCAGCAATTTCCATTACTATTATTATCCAAATCTTACTGATCATTAGGTGAGGATCTACCCTGATCCACACCTATTCCTGTCCCTGTCAGCCATGAGCCTCAGTAAGTTAAGGGATTGCCTCTTCTTGAACTCTCCCTACCCACCTTTTTCCCCTACAGCTCTGGTCTTTGGTCACTCTGCACAGTGGCACTCTTTGGCAGAAGTGATGATGCCAATACTACAATTGAAATGGAGGCCTGGGGCCTTCAGCACTCTCAACTAGCCACTGCAACCTTTAATCTATACTTCAGCCCTGGCACCATTGGTGTTCCCACTGCTACCAAGGAGTGCTCCCACAAGCCCACATCATGACCAACCACCCTACAGTGGTGGGATTCAAATTTTTTTACTACCAGTTCTGTGGGCGTGGCTTGGTGGACGTGGCAGGAGAAGGATGCTGCAAAATCCCCATTCTTTCTCCACTCCTGGGGCAAGGATACTGCAAAATCTCCATTTCCACCCCACCCACCAACCTGTTTTCCAGCTCAGTTCTCCTGTGCAGGGCAACAAAAGAAGACTCAGCTGATCAGCTGGGACTCGGGAGGCAGCGAATAGATTGGGGGCAAGGCCAGCCAGAGATGGCATTTGCCGGTTCTCTGAACTACTCTAAATTTCCACTACCGATCCTCCAGAACCTGTCATAAATGGCTAAATGCCACCTCTGGAACCACAGCAAAAAGCCCCAACCACCTTCACTGCTCCATTGGCCCTACCACATCCAGCTGACTGTCACCATCTTTCCTTACTGACAAGATATGCATGGTTTGACCCTATGTGAGGCAGCTGCTGTCCATGCCAAGCCTTTTTCCTGAGGCTGTGAACAGTGTTCTCATGTGCTTTGGAAGGTTTCTGAGGCCTTCTGAAACTTATTGAGAAGGCCGCACCTGCCTTTCTCTAGATTGTGTTCACCTTTCTCCAAATCACATACCATATTTTTCGGAGTATAAGACACACCTGAGTATAAGACGCACCTGACTTTTTTTTGGGGAAAATAGGGGAAAAAATCTGCCTACCAGATATTCATCTGGCTAGCGTCCTTAGTCTGGTCAGCTTCAGCACATTATTTTATCC
>JANHFT010002965.1:106862-117323 GCA_032467955.1 Pseudoxenodon macrops | reverse complement strand
CCAGGTGCTAATGATCTTCCTGGCTTTGCCGTGCTTTGTTAATTGCTTCTCTCTATCAGCTGTGCTGTAGCAGCTTTCCCCCCCAGTCCTAATCAGGGGATAAAATAATGTGCTGAAGCTGACCAGACTATTGATGAATACCTGCTAGGCAGAGTTTTCCCATTTTTCTCCCCAAAAACTAGGATGCGTCTTATACTCAGGTGTGTCTTATACTCCGAAAAATACGGTAACTTCTTGCTCTAAAAAGAGGCCTGAGGATTACCATGTATGTCTCGGGATGAGGATTGCCCTTCTCTGAATCAAAGGTTGCTTAATTTTACTTATTGGTATGTGCTTTATTAGCCTTTCTTTGGATAGATTAGGACTATATGGGGTATGAAATGGAAGAAAACATAAAATACAATTTTTGCGTTCTCCAAAATCAAATTTAAAAAAAAGGAATGAAAAAAATGTATCTTGAAGTGCATTTTAAATATAAACCAAAATTTCTTTTGAGTCAAGCACAATTCCTGGTGACTTCATTGATTTGTCCAAGGTTTCCTGGTAGAAATACAGGGGTGGTTTGCAATTATTTTCTTCCTGGTTGTTTTTCAATTTCCCAATTCAGTTTATAAGCATGAAAATCTCTGTTGTTCATTCCAAATGTTAACTAGGATTAAATCCGTTTTGTTTCTTACCCAGACAAGGTTAGTCATGTTGAAATTTTAAAAGATTAGCTCTGGCAATCTTCTAGCCAAATAGTCTTTTTTTCTCTAAGCAAAGAGAAGTTTTTATTTTTGCGTGTGTATCACATTGAGAGCATTAACAATGTAGAAATTGTGAGTAGCTTAAAAAGCTGCCTTGATTCATACAAAACTCTGGACCCTAATGTTATTGTTTCGGCTGACTGTTTTGTGAGAATTATCATAGTAGCTTGTGAATCAAGAATCGTAACTAGCGTTTTCCACTTGTTTACTTAGAATTAGGTGACCAAACTGGAAACAAACGTACATAGGCTACAGACCCAGAATGAATGAAATAATATATACCGGTACTATTTTTTTAAATTTTTGCTTTAGTTTGGCTTTCGAGGGAGATACAAGTTCTAGTTCTTGCTTAGAGCCAAGAGCAAATTTTTTGTCCTCATTCATTCCATTTTTTATGTCTTCTACACTTCCAATTCTGTTCTACTGGCATATAACAGTTTCTGAAAATTTAGAATATAACTTCTCACCATTGGTGCCATCATTCCTTGTGGACCACAAAACTGTGGACTCCTAGTTTTCCTCCTTTCAATACCGTGTTTCCCTGAAAATATTTAAACGCATGTGCAGCTGGTCCCCACCATTTCCTTTGGTTAGGGAGACAGAGCTGGAAATCAGGTAGAATGGCAAGAGGAGCCCTGTCTTGCTCCAAGCACCCCAAAATAATAAGACCTCCACGAAAATAAGGCCAAGGGCTTATTTCGGAGTTCAAAACAAAACAGGGTCTTATCAGGGAAATACGGTAGTGAGTATAGCCCACAATAGACAAGATTATTGCAGATCTTCACTTGTAATTGTAACCTATGATGTAACAGTTAGACTTTAATGTTGTTTTCTCTTTGGAAAAGTAGAGCATCACAATTGCATCCACTTGGCTAACCTGAGAGATGTATGAAGTAAACAACAGTGATTCAGATAATTTCTGCTATTCCTATTCTTGTTTTCTCCTTGCCAGTGACTATAAATATGCATACACTTAAATTGATAGCAATGTCTATTTCAGCTACCAAATCAAATTAGCTAATATGGTTTTCAGGGATTATGTTTGTCCTTTATTTATGTAAAATAATTTTGGTTTTTACCTCTTATAACTTGCCAAGAATAAATTTATTTTAAAGACTGTTTTCAGAACACAGACCCCAATGTTTGTCAGCAATCTTTCAGTTTAAAGAAACACACAAGAGGGAAGAAAATATTGCAATCCTATAATTACCTACTCTTATGTCAGCTCTACTGAGTTCAGACATGGCCAGATATAAAGGCTTCAATTCTATATACAGTGGAACCTCAGTTCCCGAACAAAAAATCCGCTAAAAGTTTGCCTCTGTTCACAACCATATCTTCGGTTCACAATCAAACACACCTGTGGCAATTTTCTCTGCCACGGCGATTTCCCCTTCGGCACAATTTTTTCTGTCCGTGCATGCGCAGTCAGTCTCGCTTCCGTTCACAGCCAAATCGGATGCCAACCGAAGTCCTGGAACAGATTATGGTCATGAACGGAGGTTCCACTGTACGCACAAATCCTTACTGGGGAAAAGTGGCCTACCAGTAATAGCAATAGTACTTAAGACTTATATACCACTCCATAGTGCTCTACATCACTCTCTGGGCAGTTTACAATGTCAGTATATTGCCCCCAACAATCTGAGTCCTCATTTTACCAGCCTCGGAAGGATGGAAAGCTGAGTCAATCTTGAGCCCTGTCAGGATGAAACTCCAGGCTGTGGACAGAGTCTGCCTGCAATACTGCATTCTAACCAGCTGGCCTCTAGTAAATATAGCAGTACTTGTTTCTGAGAAGACAACAGAATGACACATACTAACTCCATGCATACCAGTTATGCATATTTTGTGAGCTGAAGTTACATTAAAATAGTATTTGGGGGCCAACATGTGGATTTGAAATATCTTATGTTTTCTTTCATGCTTTGAGAGAATAGCTAACACAGATCAAATGATTTCAGAATGTTATATAAAGGACAATTTTATATGACGCAAACCTGAACTGAACACCAAGATTTCAAAGAGCGCTTGGGTAGTTTAACAATAGCAATCACTGCTATAAAGTTTCAAGTCATTCAATACCCAAAGTTGTTCCAAATGCTTAAGAAATGTATTGCCATGTTGAGGCTACAACCATATATTTTCTTCATGACAAAAGGCTGTGTTGAATGCAGGTCCTATTTGCAAGAAACAGGTGAAGGATTTGGCTTCATATTTCATACAGAACAAAAAATATAGCTCCATTACTTATAGCTACCTTTCAATGTAAACATTTCAGTTTCTAACTCCCACCAGGGGTAAGCCCAGTCGAGATTGTGCTGCCAAAAGTTTAGTTATAAGATATTGGTGGGCATGGAACACAAGCAAAAGTATACTTAAGGTTTCATTAATATAATTCATTAATTTCACTAATACACTTTCCACCTAATATTCCTCCCCCTCACCCCACAAACATTCCAGGCCAAAAATGTCATTTATGCCTGCGATATGATTGCCATGTTCCTTCCAGCTCTCTTAGGATGGAAAACAATATTTAAACAAGGAAAAGTGGCATCTCTGGCTACACGAAATTGCTTACCCCTGGCAACTGAAGATGAAATTTAATGTATTTCTATCAAACAATTTGAAGTACAGATTGATAGGTATATTTTTAATTATTTGATAAATTTGGTTTTTTAATTAGACTTGTTTCGGAGACTTGATTTTCAAAGCTCATATGGTAATTTTCCACAGTACTTTTGAAATTTGGGGCACAGAGTCATATATGAAATCATCATTTTGTTGTGGGTCTTGTTATGAAACAAACAAAAAAAGAAGGTAAAGGTGAGAACTTACTAAATTGAGGATGTATGCTGTTAACACAAGTTATTTTTCAACCAAGTTCTAATTATTGCTTCCAAAAGATGGAACAGAAATGCTTGTATTTTGCAAGCAAACTCACTTAATCTCTAAAGCATAAGACGATGAAACTGCTATTCTTGTCAATCGCTAACTAGAGGTCTGGAAGGTTGCTCATAATGATAAATCAAGGGATCATATAAAAGGACCGGGAGGGCTTGAAAGGGACTACCTCTTGATGTCTCTCCCACTGCATCAGGACACTTAAAGAGATATGCCTAAGAAATCCCTTTGGTATAAAGGAGCCAAATGCATGAAGAACAACACAATTAGAAGAATGCATTGTTTCACCAGCATTATCGTGATGTAATCAGGAGTCCTGGAAAATGACTGCTTTGGCAAACAGTTCAAAAGGAAAGAAGAACAAAAACATTTTAAAAATAGAAAAATTCTATACTGCTCCTATTGCATGAAAACCTAATGATCTTACAATATAGCAGCCACTTAATCAGTTTTGGTAGGATAGCCATCACACAAGGGGCATGCAAACAGCCAGAGTTCATTATATTTTGCTTCATGGTTAGTGCTGTTGATTATTCATGTAGCCGCTCTTAACTTTCTCAAACAACTCAATGTTCACCCAAAGAAAACCATACTGCATTGGTTTTGGAAGAGCAGCAGGTATATCTACACATTCAGCACACACCAATAAGGAAGTTGTCATATTATGGGATAGTTTAAAAAAAAAGAGAGAGAAGAAGTTCCTGTGCTTCACTGTCAATCTGGGGTCCCATGAATCATGATGTCCCTTGACGTTTCTGTTGTTGATTTCTGATGACCTCCAACTGTTTTTTGCATTGCTGGTAGTAGGTGGAGAGACTTTTATTTTCATCTAAAAGCTTTTTATGCTCTTGTACTAGACGTGATGTATTTTGCTGGTCTTTTTCATCCTGGTCCAGTTCTGCTATTAGTTCTTGCCTACATTAAATAAGAAGGTTACTTAATTAATTCACAATATTAACAAATATTCATAGGCAAATGCATTGGTAGCTAAATTCAATAAGTTGATTAATTATTTGCCCCAAAAAAAGACACTAGATGTATGATATACAGGCTGGATCACATACCCCTTAAGGTGCAAATACCTATTTTTGCCTACATATTTATGTATCTGAATGCCCTCTAAATTTTTAACATCTGTCATTTTTAGCCAGCACAATGACAAGCACTGTAGGAACTGTAGTCAAGAGTAGCTGGAATACAACAGACTGCTATGCAACATAGCATATCCACACATATTTTTTCTGTGTGCATGTAATCTATGTATCCAGTAATCTATATATAATGCAAAATATTTGACAATAAAAGAGGAAAGATACCCATCCGTGTTGCAATCTCCCAGTATCTTCTTTTAATATGTAGCTTTATGTTTAATTGGGGTGTGTGTGTTGTTGTATCTGGGCGTTTGTCTATGTGAATGTATGCAATATCTCCCTTCTTCTGTCTGAGCCCATGGTGTGGAGAAAGATAGGGTAAAGGAATAGCTGCCTCAGTGAAATTATGTATGACAAAGAAACATGGGAAATCATAACATGATGAAAGTATTATTGGAAGTAACATTATCTTGAGATAAATGGAAACATTTATTTTACATAGTGACATGAAATACTTATATTGCAGTGACATAAAATAGAAAATATTTCCCCTATTTTATTAGTGAACAATTTGTGTCCCTAACAGCTTCAACGCTTTTCTATGGTTTCACAAAACTGCTAAAAAGGATTATAGAATTATTTTGGTACACATTCAGGTTTTGTCATTTTTACACCATTCTTAAAATAACTTATGTTCTATGGTGAGATGAATAGTTGCTAAAATAGCAAAAGTAAGAGTCATGTTGATTTCTCCCCTCATGAGTGTCCCTTCATTTAATAGATGAGGTAAGCATTCAAAACACTATTCAAAACAAAAATCTCTATTTTAGATTACTAAATATTTCTAGTAGATCTGTGTTGAATTATTTCAGTCTTCTCTAGGACTCCAAGACACCTTGTACATGGTCCACTTAAGCCATGTACTTTGGGGAACCTACTTATGAAAACAGGAAATACTGCCAAGCAATTTGAATGCTGAACTCTTTTTTCACTACACTAAGAGTTAAAAATACTTCTGCTACCATCAGTCATACTTTAATATAATTTACTTAGCCTAAGACTGATGGTTGAAAGAGAATGAAGAGAACTGAGGAAAATGTTATGAAAATAGTAAAACGAAATTTCTATTTAGGAAACAAGGGTTCATTATGAGTCTGGAAACAGTATCTCAAACATAAGATTAGCTTTCCTGAACCTGGCACCTTCAGATTAGTGGTTCAGGACTGCGGACACAGTGCATCTTACTCACTGTGAAATGAAAATGTTGTGCTTTGTCAAATTCATGAATGAGATTACCTACACAATTGAACATATTTTAAAACTTACTTTCTTTGCAGCAATAAGGCAATTTCTGTTTGAACTTTCATATATTCTTGGGCCATTTTACAGTGCTGTTCAAACACAGCCATAGATTCTTTTGAGTTTGGACATGGTGCTAGAGGCTGAAAATAAAATCATACGTAGAGATTAAAAACCAATCAACTGTTATATGAACATATGTGTAAATATGTTTTTAATAAATTATTCCAACTCTTGGAAGCATGAAAATTAAAAACTTTGCCCATATTATATTTTACTGCCAGAAATGCAAGCAAAATAAAGGTATTTCTTTATTAATGAAAGAATATCTGTCCCAGGCAAAGAGTATCAGATGATCTATATCCATGATGACAAACGTATGGCACACGTGCCGAAGTGGCACGTGGAGCCATGTTGCCTGGCACACGCAGCGTTGCCTGTTCCTCTTCTGGGTTTCTGGTGTGTGTGTGACGATCAGCTGGTCTTCGTATGTGCAGCAGTGCCAGAAACTGGAAGAACTGGTCTTTCATTTTCCAGTGTGAGCATGTGAACCAGCCAGCTGATCGTCTTGTATGCATGCATGCCAGTAATCGGAACACTAGTTGGCTGGTGCCAGAAACCAGAAGTTCATTTTCCAGCGCGCGCATGCTCCCTGGGCAGTTCCTCTTCTGGGTTGTGGCCCAGACAAGCACGTGCACACTCCCTTTTTGGCACTTGGTGCCGAAAAGGTTTGCCATCATTGATCTATATAATATGTAATGGTAGACAAACATGCTGCTGTATAAACCTTTCTGCAAAAGACAAAATATAAAAAAACAAGAAAAAAGAATTAAAAAGAAAATAGGGGAGGCAACGATACAAATGAAAAATGAAAAAATAGACAAATAACTATCAATTTTTCAATAGTTATAAATATAAAAAATCTATATTAAAAAGTATTTCTGCAATCATAAGCAGTTCAAATCTCAAAATTAATATAGCATTTCATTTGGTTTCTAGCAAAATATCCAAAAGTAGCTAGACAAAATCTTTCCTTTTGAACTTGACATTCTTGAAGAAATGCATTTTAAATGGGCAGCTCTCACCACAGGTTTCTTGTTCTTTTCCTGGAATGGAGCACCATACAGATTCCAGTGAACCGTTTTAAGTGTTGAGTTCAGAGTATGAGATGCACTGTGGCAATACTGGCATGTTGCAACCTGATCTTGGGAGGTGTTAAATTAAAACGGCAATTCATTGTATCAGATCACTAATTCTGACTTAACACAGGAATCACATTGTCAATAGTTAGCTTCTGTGCCAAGCAAACTAATTAAAAGTATGCACTCTATTATTTAAAACGAAACCAAACCAAACCAAACCGTGATGACTTCAAATCAGGATTGTGTTACATAAACAAATTAATATAACTATCCAAGGAAATTCGACAATGAAATAACACAGTAATTTACCTGCAACTGATGATCTAATGTAAGATATGCCATTGGGATGGAGTTATCAGACCCATTGGTATCTGTTGGAAAAATACAGATAGCCTGAATTGTAGTGTTTAAAGACATGCTAGGCACATCTACTTGTCCTCTTATTGTATAATGATCCATTCACAGGTCTACATAAGTACTTGTGCTAATTAGTAGCTAAACTACTATAATCACGTAAAACTGTATGATAACTGAATTGCTGCAATGCTGAATTTTTATTACCCCAATGACAGTTCACTAGATGCACAATATAGTTTTGGTTACCATGAAGGATTTACTATGGTAGAAAAATAAAGAGATAGAATGGCTAGAACTGAAGAATATAGCTAGAGGTTTCCCTTTAGCTATCTTCTTCAGTTACCATTCTAGCTCTTTATTCAGACCCTTTGCAACATTTGTAGATTAATGAGGGGGAAAAAAGAATTTCAACAACTGTAGAATCAGGCTGTAGCATAACAAAATTGACAAAAGTGAAGGGGCTAAAAGTAAGGGGAACTAAATGTTTTCTGAATGCACTCTGTATTTAACACTTACAGATTTTAGTCTTTTCATTTTTGCTTTCTTCTTGGTTGTGTAATCTGAAAACATTCACTGTACATGCAGGATTTGTCTATTATTGAAAATCTGATTAATAGGTATTTTTCAGCTTATATGAAATACCAAACAATACAGAAAGAATTGTTTGGTCTGAAAGATAGGTTATATATTCTATTTGCTCTAATAAATTTCTTCATGTGAATTTGGAAATTCATTCAACCAAAAGTTATTGCTTGCCGTTTTAAGGCATCTACATTTCAGATGGCAATCCTGCTGCAGTATAACACGGAAGACGCCTACACGGTCCAGCAGCTGACCGACAGTACTCAAATAAAAATGGTAAAGCTTCATTTCATGTTATTATAATTTTAATTATTGAAGAGTATTGTTCCAATTACTACATCTATTTATTTCTTCTTTAAGTCTAGAATTGTAATGAACACAAAACTTAGTTAGCACTTTTCAATTTTTTAAAACAATTTTATTACATTTTTTTAAAAATACAGAAGAAAAAAGGACATGAAAGAATCAAAAGGGGAAAAGTTACAAAATGAGGGGGGAAAGAGGCAGAGTAATAAAAAATATAAAAAGAGAGACTTTCAATTTTCTAGTATCAGATAATTTCTTACTCTTCTTAAGTTAAACATAACTGATATTAACTCTAAGAGTTCCAATATCTCAATTCATTTTTTGCAATCCACTCTTTTGTTACTTTTACATTTCTTTCATCTCTATGCACTCTGTGCCTCACTGATATAATCTTAAAAAATAATAATAAAGTTCTGTATTTCTTACAGTCTTCTCATCCAACATAACAATAAATTAAATTTGCTTTCAAATTTAAATGTGAAACAGTTTTTGGGCATTTATAATTGAATATTAGTTTTAAAACATTAATTATGACTAAATTCAGAAATATTTATTATAAATAAAGGTGTTTGGGTAGATATCTAGTGACAGTAGAATGGAATTTTAGTATGTTTCATAAAATCATTTTTTTCCCCTCAAGTCTAGAAAATTTTAAATATACAGCACAATTTCACTTCTCTTAATATTACATTCAGCCAATCAGCTGAGTTTTTTCTGTTTAAATGCAGTTTGTTCACATGTCTTATAAATTGTAAAAACTTTAAACTAAATGCACTGGTTGCATATGTTCTTCACTATCATCTGTAAAATATATTAATTAGAGGAATTAGACATTGATTAACTTTTTTTACTTTTCTGATTTTTAGGATATTTTGGCACAAGTACTTCAGATTTTGTTAAAGTCAAAATTGTTGGTAAGTGCTTTTGTTTTGGGAGAGTGCTAAAATAATTTGTTAATATGTTCTGACATTGTTCTTTGTGATTTTTCATAGGTTTTAGAAGATGAAAATGCAAATGTTGATGAAGTGGAATTGAAACTGGATACTTTAATAAAATTGTACCTTGGCTACAAAAAGTAAGAATGATAGTTGAATAAAACTACCTAGTCAGAATTGTTTTTCTTAGGATAGTGGATTAAATATCTGAAAAGTATATATTTGTTAATGATTGCAATAGCATGTTTGCATTTCTGACAGAGTACTGTTCCAACCAAAATCTCACAATTCTGTATCAGTTTTATTCACTTCAAATGAATGGAAACTGACTAGGATTAGATCCTGGCTTTTAAAAACAACTCATGATGCTGTTCTTCAGCTGTAAATCAAATCTAGAATGTTCATCATGTTTCCACAATAACCAAATTTTACATTCCCTAAAGAAGCATACATTAAAACTGCAGCAAAATTGATTTCTCGGCCGCCTACTGAAATTTGAAGTCAGAATAGGACCTACCGGTATATGAAATGAACTTGAAATACCCATTGGATTGTTCATAGCTTCAGGAGAAAAATCAGTTCATGATAACTGCTTTATATGAATCAAGATTGCAAAAACTTGAGTGACATGCAAGAAAATGTCATTGAATCATTGAAATTCTTCACAAACCATCCATAACTATCCATACTTATATGGTTAGAGAAATGCCAAAGTAAGAGGCAGGTTTCAGAAAAAATAAAGAGGCAGGAGATTAGTTATATAACAGAAGAGAGATACTGTAAATGAAGAAAGCAGCTATAAAGACTTTTCTGTTTTGAAAATAGCAAAATAACACTAAATATAGTAATTTATACACTAGTTATAAGAGTAGCAGGATTAAAAACTGATTGGAAGTCAAAACACTAAATATAACTTGTATATACTAATACAAAGCAGTCTTTTTTGAGAGCATATGCACCAAAGACAAATTCCTTGTGTGTCCAATCACACTTGGTCAATAAAGAATTCTTAAAGAATTCTATTCTATTCTTCTATTCTATTCTTATTCTTTGTCAACCAAAAATAAAGGAGACAATAGAAATCATAGTAAAAAAATTG
>JANHFT010002965.1:91149-102113 GCA_032467955.1 Pseudoxenodon macrops | reverse complement strand
CCCACCCAGCTTGTCAACAGAAGGCATATCCTGAGGCAATAAATCCTCCTGTCCCATGAATAGCCGTCTGGGCTTTTCTTCACCATCTTCTGTCAGTTGTGCTTTAATAGGCTTAAGTGTTGGATGGGCAAGTGTGGGGGTGGCTTTGGCACTGAGGATGACATCTATTTCAAGGAGGTTACGTTATGGGGATTTCTCATGCAAGGTTGCCAGTTATACAGTTTCTTTGGCTAATCAATGAAAAAGTGCAGCTTCAGAAATGGTTTACGAGATGTCAACTTGATTTCTGTTCAACTCGTGGTGTTCCTAGATTTTTTGTTTGAGAAAGAATCCACTGATTGGATCTAATGCAGAAAGAAATAGCTCTTCAAATCTGCACTAAAGTTTTAAAAAGCTAACTTGCTTTTTAGTCACAGCTCTGAATATTACCAAATGTATTAAAAAATGGTCAACAGATCCATTAAAAAAATATGATGACTGACAAGGCAAAGAAAAATTTTCTCTGCCTTTTGGTATTATAATGGTCTTTGTTCTTGGGATGTGATATCAGCTGTCCAAAAAGAAAACATCACAAAGTTGCAATTAACAGCTGACATAACACTCTAGAAACTTAAGTCTTTGAAGACTGTGTTACATGAACAGACCAGTAGCAACTATTCTAGCAAGGAATTCAATTATGGCTCTCATTTGCATGATTTCTCAATGTCCCTCATACAGCTTTTCACAATGTCCGACTTCCTTTTACTTTACTTAAAAATATTTTTAAAATATTCTAACCTCTAAAATATGTAAAAACATCTTACATCTAAAATGTATTAAATGTATTAAACTCACCTATAAATATACCTGTGTAGGCATTTTTTAATTCAAATAAAAAATTAAATGAGATGAAGGGAATGGAAGATTTGAGTACCGTAAACAATTAAATTTCTTTCTTTTTTTGTAAACGATATGTTGCTTAATATTTGGCATAGGTCCAATAAATGCAAGAGTGGAAAATATACCACATAATTGTCCCTTTCTTATCCTCCTATCTCTCTGCCCTCTCGAACATCCTCACAGGTCAAGATGAAGTTTTGCAGTTTTGTGCCTAGTATATGAAGCATTAATTCAAGAAGGGAATACTCTTAAATCAGGTAATTTTGTACCAAAACACCAACTGGATGGGAGTTCTGATCTCCAGGATAGGGTAATAAGAATACTTCCATATTAGAAGCACCAAAGTACTTCAGTGGCAAAGGAATTTGCTGGTGACATCACTGTTGCCCAGGGGGATGAGCAGTTGGGGGCTCCTTTCACGTCCCATGAAATTTCCCACCGAAGTGGCATTCATTTATCTACTTGAGGTTGCCCACTTTTGAACTGCTGGGTTGGCAGGAGCTGCATTAGGTGACAGGAGCTCACTTCGCCCCAGGGCAGCAATGGATCTTGAATGTGAGGCTGCTGATCAACAGCCCAGTGTTTCAACCTTATGGGTCACCACTTTCCGTTTCCAGGATAGGGTATTGAAGAGCTACCAGAAGGACAAGATGGGTGGAGAAATGAAAATATTGATGGAAGGGGCGTGTCTCCTACTCTTACAAGCAATCAGTTTAATCATTGGATTTCCCCTGTTATAGAGTAAGGCTGTGCAGAGCTTTGAAAGTATGAATTGGAGGGGATTGAATCAAATTACTTTTTCAAATGCAGGCTACAAAGTATTTAAGGTGGTGTGTTGAGTCAGATGCCCTCAGTGGAGAACACTGAAGAAAATTTGGAGGTAAAGGATATTTTTGGTCCTCTAGTTGTGGGTATGAGCAGCTTTTGCACATTTTCCGTAAAATATTTTGACTGGACAAGATACACAAAATAAGTACAAAAGCTCAGGGCTTTGCAACTTGTACGAGACTTTAAATTAGGATTATGCTTGATTGATTAAAATTGTGAGTTATTTTATTACAAAAATGCTAAAGCAATGTATTGGCTGTATGGGGAAATTTGCATATAGGTTCAAAGTTTTTGAACTTCTGGAAAGTATGAAGTAGTATAGAAAAAGACATGTACTCACATTTTCAGGCAACTAAATCACCCCCTCCCCAAATTATACTTTTTGATGCATAAAACATTTATTTTATTAAAGCAGTAGATCATTAGCAGAGCTATACAAATGCTCTGCAGTCTGAGCAATTCAGTATGGGCCTCAAGGTGATTAATCAGTAGATCATTAACAGATTTACAGAACCTAATAATTCAGGAAAAACCTCAAGATGAGTTGTCCATTACTAATATAATAATGATGCCCACATTCACTCTTTCTAGAAATAGCTCAGCTGAAATAAATTTGTAAAAAGTAGCTGGAATATTGAAACTGAGTTTGGATTAATAAGTTTTGAATTTAGAGAACCTAAGATAGGGATTGCAGAAACACATATCATGCTCACAAATAATATTAATAATAGTCAGATTACAACAGAATTATAAATGGAAACATATATTTTCATTCAGGGAAGTTGTGCTAAGTGCAGACTGAACTGCTTTAAAGGAGAAACTCAAACCAACAGAATGAGTTGAAGCAGGTGGTTAGGCTAAAGCATTTTCATTGCTGCTACCTATTACAGGCTTTTGGCAAACAGCTCAAGCACAGCCAAACAAACAGAATATCTATACAGTAAATACTTGTTGCTCCTGAATCAATAGTAATTGTTGAGGAATCCGACTTTAAAAGCACAACTTTCTATACTGTAGAGTTTCAATTACAATATTGCTCTAATTTTGAAAATGGTTTTTTTAATGTTTACATATGAAATTTAAAACAATGGCATTAATACACCCAAGATGACTAAAAGAGAAATATCTCAGGTCCAGCTGATTGTATAATACTGGGGTAAGAACAGAATTGTATGAAATATACCAGATTAATGTTTCAAGATTGACATATTCATATGGGTGGCATACACATTTAATAAGTAAGTAAGTAAGTAAGTAAGTAAGTAAGTAAGTAAGTATGTAAGTAAGTAAGTAAATAAATAATATCAGGATTTTGGAGCCTCTTTTCTAAAATGAGATTTCTATACTGTTGGAAACTGTTCCTTAAGTTTTCTCTCCCACAAAAAATTGCTTCTGATTATGGATGATATACGTAAAATACTGAATAACTGAACCTTCTAGAAAAAACACAACTTTAATATGTATAGGAAATTCTTGACTTATGATGGCAATTGTGAAATTCTGCTGCTAAGTGATGTAACCATAAGGGTGACCTCGTTGTTTTGCAATAGTAGATCCTGCATCTCAGATGCCATCATTAAGCTAATCCCATGGTCATTAGGTGGGTCGACTTCCTGCCGGCTTTCCACAATCAATGTTGGTGGGGAATCTGGAAGGAAGTTGCAAGTCCCAGGTGGCATTGCTGGGAGAGGGAGGGCGGGAGGTAATGTGTTTGTGGGAGTGCAGGGTAAGTCAGGGAGGTCATGTGCAGTCCAAGGAACTGTGTGAGAGATTTGGCATGGGTTGTAAACTGTGTGCAAGGGATGCATGAGGTACCAGGCATTATGCAACAGGCACAAGTTAGGTGTGCAGGAGGCAAGGTGAGGGCTAGGTAGGGTGTACGAGTTGCACATTGACTTTCTGAGCAAGCCAGTAAGGAAAGTTGCAAATGGTGATCATGTGATCGTCAGGGCTGCAACTGTTCTACCAGAGGCCACTGACAAGCATGTTCACTATTTCTGTGTACACTCCATATGACACTCAAATCATTCTAAATAATCCTTTTCTTTCAAAGCTCTCTTGACCTCCAGCCTGATCACAATGCTAGAAGGGAAGAAAGATGGTGACGAGATCTTCTTACATTGAAAAAAAACCCAATCTTGCTACATATTTATTTATTAATATGAAAGATAAACGTGATAAAAAAAACATTTCCTCCATTATTTTTGGCCAGTGAGCAATAAATCACCCATGAATAGGAGCAAAAAGTATTTAAAGGTTTAGTTATTACTCCAGCATCTGTGTCAATAGATTCACACAGCTGGCATGCAATACCTGGTTTGATGATCTCTGGGACATCCAGAATGTTGCCAAATGAAGCAGTTTTACGATGGCCTCGTTTAGGTTTGGAAAAGGCTGAAAAAACATATATACACATACAATACACATGCAAACGACTATAATGGTAACACAAAATTATTCAGACTAGAACTACTCTTTTATAAACTTAATTTGGTTAAACTCATGCAAACAAAGGACATGCAGACTGAACTGCATAGCTTTCCATTCATGCTTAAAACAGTAAAGCGTTTGTTAAAAGCAACATTCATAACTAGCATCAACAATATAACAAAATACATTATTAGTTATAGTTAAGAGACACAAAATTCAAATGAACAGAGTAGAAAGAGTAACAAGGAACCAACAACAAACCCTAGGTATGAGCGACTAGAATTTTTCACTGATTGCCCTGGAAATGTATATTAAATGCATAGAGATAGCTTTTCACAATTTGGGATGCAAAATAAATGTAGTTAACTAACATAACTCAAATTCTTTTTAAAAAACAAAAAACAAAATGTAAGTTACATACTATGGTCCAAATATTTTGACTATAAATTTTTGAAAATTATTACATTCAATATTTTTGACATTTTAAATGTAATATATTTCTCTTGTGAAAGAGGCACAATATTAAGGACTATATCACATAATTAATAGATTTAGGAAGGAGTACAAATACTAGCTAGAAGTAAACTCTAGAATTAAATATAGCTGTTAATGATACCAGTTAACATAAAAAGATATAGAGAGGAGGTGATGTTTAAATATTAAATTAGAATCTGTTCTAGATTAGGAAAATGCTATCAATACTGCAACTGATAATAACATCTTCTAAGGGAGTCTTAACATGACCTACTAAGGATACTCTTTTCTGGGCAAGGTTGTTGAACTGGCAAAATGGATCTGAATAACAATTCTGTATCCTACAGTTAAAGATTTAAGGCATGTTGTTTACACTCAGCAATTTGTATAATAGCACACAAGTCAGATCTGCTTCTTCTACCCATCTTCTAATAAATTTTAATTTATTCTTAAAATATTATAGCTACAATAGGTTTTGATTTATTTTGCACATCTGAGCATGTTTTTTTTATTAGATAAGCAGTATTCAAGAAACTTGTTATAACAGCTTTATATGAATATAAATCCTTTTATCTGGAAATTTCTCCTGATAATTATATTTGTTTATGTTACTAAAGCTGCCCAATCCTAACACTAAAATACTGCTTCTCATCTTCACTATATATATCCCACTGATGTCAGAAGTTGGTATCAAACGAATCAGAAACAGTTCTGGTGTGTGTATGACTTTACAACAACACAGGTAAAAAGTAGTTGAGATATTTAACAATAAGTCTGGGACCCACAAAATGTGGCAATGCAATTGGACTTATGACATGAAGGGGCAGGACCAGAACCAATTTTTTCAACATATGGGAAACGATGTTTAGTCAAAATGAAACTTTACAAATTGCTTTGGAACATTGGATGGGAGAATTTTCATATCATCCACCGGCTGATCCTAGACTGGCTATATTTAAAAATACACCATTGGAAGTTGTAAAAATGGAATCAAATATCCCTTTACAGGCCAAAACAGTGTTTGCCGACGGGGGTAAAATCTATGGAGCTTGCGTTTGGCAAGACTGTGGAAACTGGATTACAAAAATCACTCCACCTCAAAAATCTGCACAGAGGGCAGAATTGGCCGCTACAATTTTGGCATTTCAACAACATAAAACAGAACCGTTTAATTTAATACTAGATAGTTTATATGTTTACAACTTAATCACTGTCCTGCCCTGGGCTTACCTGTCTCCGGGTTTGGATGAGAATTTGATGGGATTGTTTTTATCCTTACAGCAGTTATTGGAAACACGATGTCACCAGTACTTTGTGGGACATATGCGCAGTCATCAACCTTTTCCTGGTTATCTAACGGAAGGTAATCAAAAGGCTGATGAATGTACACAGGTAAATATGGCTGACGTAAATCCTTGGGACAGCCATAGTTATTTTCATCAAAATGCTAAAGCATTAGTTAAACAATTTGGAATTACCATGGGAGAAGCAATAGCTATTGTGCAGCAATGTTCTACCTGCAGTCAAATTGCTTCTTCCCTCCCAATGGGAGTAAACCCAAGGGGTACTGATAAAAATGCAATTTGGCAAATGGATGTCACGCATTTTGCATCCTTTGCTCCATGGAAATATTTACATGTTACAATTGATACATATTCTGGCTTTCTCATGGCTACCCCCCAACGAGGGGAAGCTACCAAACATGTAATTAACCATTGCATTCGGACTTTTTCTGTACTGGGCAAACCTGTTGAATTAAAAACGGACAATGGCCCAGCGTATGTGAGTAAAAATTTTGCAGATTTTTGCAATACCTGGTCTATTGTTCATAAATTTGGATTACCATACAACTCCCAAGGTCAGGCAATTTGTGAACGTGCAAATGGAACGTTAAAACGAATGCTTGAAAAAATTTATAAAAAAGAAAGGGGAAATTGCCCTGGTTTGCCTGGTATTCAGAATACATTAAATATTGCCTTACATACTTTGAATTTCTTAAATTTAACTGGTACACCTGCAGCCACGGCGGCAGAACGATTGTTTTCTTCTCAATCTACAGATATCAGGCCATTGGTTTGGATTCGAGTATTGCCTGATCCAGCGTGGAAAGGACCTTGCAGATTAATAACGTGGGGCCGTGGATATGCTGCTGTGGAAAGCGATGGGAAAACCTTATGGATTCCTGGTCGTTGTGTGCGTCCTTATCATCCTAAATTTGAGCGGGAGCATAAGTAAAGTGCACCAACATGTATCTAAGGATGGGACAGATTTTTGGCAAAAGAATAGATACATGAAGGATGTACAAGGAACGGTAACATCATTAAATATCTCAAACTGTTGGATTTGTATGAGAATTCCCGCGGATGCAACTACTGGAGTCGTTACTCACGCTGTGCCCTTAAATAAAACAGCATGGCACCAGGACATGTGGACAAATACAAATCAACCACCATATTTAGATCCAAAAGTTTATGTCGATTACAAAGTGCAAAATACAGCTGTAGCTGTAGATGCTGTAAGGGTGCATTTGGGGGGGCTTGCTTATTTTTGTATGCAAAGAGAAGGTAGTGGGATATATTTGGGAACAATGGAAGATTGTACTATTACTGTAAAAGATACTGATGAATTAATGAAATGTGTGACACGAAATAATACGGCACAAATGAAAAATGGAACAAAGTGTGCCGAGACCAGTTCTCATGGAGGATTGAAAGATTCATTTCCATGTTGCGTAAATAGCATCGTTACTGACAATGAGCAGGTCACGAAAACTGACGAAGGTCAAAGTGCAGCATGGTGGATGAAAATGATGTTAAAATGGGAACAAACAGAACAACATCAAGTTTATCCTTTGAGACACCAAATATGGTTAATATGTGGTAATCAGGGATATCAACTGTGGCCAGCAAATTGGACAGGAACTTGTTCATTGGGATATATAGTACCTGCAATGTATAAATTGGAAAAATTGCCAAAAACCCGATTAAGAAACAGGAGAGCTATTGCCACGGAGAGTCCAATAGGTTATGATTTGGGTATACAAATTGCACGAGCAGTCATTCCACCATTAGGAGTCGCTATGAACTATAGAGATTTACATCTATTGAATAATTGGACTGTTGCCATGTTCAATCAAACTATAAAGGCATTAAAATTAATAAATCAAGAGTTGGATGAAGTTAGAACTGTTGCTTTACAAAATAGATATGCTTTAGATATTATGTTAGCAGCGAAAGGAGGTGTTTGCGCTCTTATACATTCTCATTGTTGTGTATATATTCATGATAATAAAATAAACATCACACAGACTGTACTCACAATGGAAGACATGGTCAAAAACAATCCTCTCCGTGGGGACGGAATAGGTACCATAGATCTATGGGGAGCCATATGGTCATGGTTACCTGATGGGTCCTGGATACGGAGTATTTTATCAACAGTAATCATGTTAGTTGTGGTACTTGTATTATTATGTTGTTGTATACAATGTATTCCAAACTTAATGAATATGTGTTTTAAATTCATAAAACCTAAATCTGTAATGTACTCAGGTTCAGCAGAAGAACTGTACAGAGTTACAGACGACCATACAAAACAAAAAACAGAAAAGGAGGAGATGTGGGAATAATTAACGCAACCAGCACCAGGGTTTAAGCATATAAGTAAACTGCCTACGAGACCAAGTTAAGCATATAAGTAAACTGTTTACAGACCAAGATAAGCATATACAAAGAAACTGCCTACGTGACCAGGAGGATTAGAGCAAGTGACATATACTGCAGCAAAATGTAACCTATCATGTATTTTTGTATGTTTGTACTTTTGACAATAAAAGAAAGTCACGGAGTTAGATCTGGGCCCTCATCCCGAGACAAGCCTTATGTCTGCCTAATCCATGGGGGTCGGGACACCACAACCACAGATAGTATTCTGATTCTTCTCTCTCTTTCAACTCCATGGTCAATTTATCCATCTCTGCACATTCTAAAATCTTTCTCAGTATCATTAATTCTGACGGAGTATTTTTAATCTTGTGCTGAACATTATCAGTTGAAATGATTCAGACTTTAAAAGCTTAAATTTGGTTAAGCCCCGTTTAGACTTCTGTGAGTGAACTTACATCCAAGTACGTTGCACAACCAATCTCAGAATGAAAGATGGTTTCAATACAGAACTGAAAACACCTTTCATCAAATTTTCCAGTAGTGATTACCAATGCAGGGAAGATATACTATAAATGATGCATTAAAGAAAATTATTTATGATGTTATGTAAATGATATAGCTGAGCTCTGACACCATATGTATTGCCCAGAAACAACTATCTGTTGCTCATCATAGTTTACATTTCCCATCTTGGCTCTGTCCTTAGGGATTATCATTTCCATTTACTATAGTAAATGCTAGAATCCCTGATTACTATCTAAAATTCCTTGTGCTTGTTATATTCACAACAGTGATCTGAGTCTACTGTGAGAATACCATCTGGAATCCTGGCAAGGAATCCTGGATTTAAAAAATCAGCCTATCTGCTTTCTTTCTTTCTTTCTTTCTTTCTTTCTTTCTTTCTTTCTTTCTTTTTTGTGAAACATCAGATATGACGTTTACCTTTTACTATCCAAATAATCTTGTTTTTTTATTCCACATTGTCGTGCACAATGATAATAATATTGTGAACAGATGATCACAATAGCGTTGCACATACCTGCAATAGACCACAATCATGATATAAAAGTAAATTTCATTGATTATTTTGATTGACTTGAAGATCAAACTATCCAATACTATGCAGCACTCTAGCTATTTTCCCAAGATCAAAGGGAAACTGAATTTCAAAGTGAAGAATATAGAAAATGCAGTAAAACTATAGCTTTAATCTTTAAAGTAATCTTTCTAGAATAGATCTACTGATTGATTCAAAGCCTATATCATTGAATAGGAGAAAGCTAAAGAGTTGAAAAGGCAAACTGACTTTCCAGGAAAGCGGTTTTAAAAATCAGCAATCTGAGCAGCATAAACAGTTTGTCAAAGGCCTCGTTTGCAGTGTAGCATGATCTCCATAAACTGACATTCACACAGACAAGAGCCGAAAGGTTTTGCCTCAGGCTTGGTACCTCACGTATCTTTTTGGATTATTGTTAAACAACAACAAAAAAGCAAAGCTATCACCTTTGATAGATTTCCGATAAATAAGGATCTAGTTTGCTTTCCCCCAAAAAATAGAATGTATGAGAGTCAAAAGTCATTGATTTGATTCATTTTGATTTCATTTCTGTTTTATATACGAAAAAAATGACAGGCGCAATTCTGTAAAGACAACAGCCCGACTTCTTTATTTAATAATTTATACTTCTATTTCCCTTTCCTCTGTCAAAAAAGGAAATTTACCCTATTCATTAGGGTTAAATAGGAATTAAGCAGTGAATCCAGTTCTCTATTCAATTCTATCAATTCTTTCATTGTAACAGCAATGGCCAAATTATTTTTAAGAGAAACAAAGATAAATAGTGGAATAAATAGAGCTGCTGAGTGTGAAGAGGCCACATTTCATCCCAATAAGTGATTTTTTTTTCTTTTTGCCAAATGTGATACTGTTTGCCTCGCTGAGATGCAGAAATTGCAAGACTGATGTCACTAAGAATTTTACATCATATCTACGAAGTCCTCCAGCAAATGTTCCTGAAACACATGACTTTTTTTTTAATGCAGCTTTACTTTGCTCCTTAAAAGTGAAGGTAGACACTTTCTTTTAGAAAACAATTTCAGAGAATTTTCTTCACATGAAATTTCATAAAAACAAAATACCCCTTCAAAACTTTGCATGCCCCAAGGAGTTATTTAAAAGAATATTTTTTTGAAATTTACTTTCTTATGTGAACTTATAAAGTAGTTATTTTGCATTGATTTGAAATTGGTAACCCCTAGCATAGAACAATATTTTTTTATAACAATTGCTAAATCAAAGATATAACTTTAGGCTGTCTATCGAAGAGGCTTACCACAACCAATAAGAATTTTCAATGATTTCAAGTTCAAAATTTTTTGATCCTGCCTTTCAAGTAGCAATTATCCTATGTATAATTAAGAAAGAAAATATATTAATTATTTGTAAACATCATCACATTTTGTTCAAAATTTTAGTAGATGTTCATTTTTCTATTCCAACAGAGGCCATCTAATGAACTTCAGACAATACGTATGGACTATCCAACCTGTTAGATGGTACTGAATTATATTCCATAGTGTTTCCAAGGCTATTAGATAGGAATTGAAACAACTCGCATCCTGGACATAAATTGTTTCAACTCCTACCCTCAAAATGACGCTATAGAGCACTGCAAACCAAGACAACTA
>JANHFT010002965.1:74659-91049 GCA_032467955.1 Pseudoxenodon macrops | reverse complement strand
AGGCAAATTGCTGGGAGGCAGAGGCAGATTTTTTTCTTGTTTTCCTCCCCAAAAGTTAGGTGTGTCTTATACTCTGAGAAATACGGTAAGTCATGTTTATGCTGTAATAAATTAACACTAGAAATACATAGCTCTTAAATCAAAAGAAATTGATAAAATTATCTCATAATTGTACCCTGCCTAGAGTCATTCTTGTAGCATGAGCAATCCATATAAATTTGGTCAGTCAATTAATCAACAAATAATAGTGAAATATGAATAATTATTTGCAAAATTAAAAATGTTATACAAAAACTATAATCTACTACTCAGGGACAGGACGAGTGTGGAAGATGCCTGGTTCAGTACAAGTATCCTATTGATGGAAAAATTGAAAATTTCAGTGACTTCCTTACTTCCTGTGTAGAATGCATCTCCTTCTCTCCTTTGTGCCAAAGGATTATGAGATATTCCTGAGCTGTTGAGCATTTTCAAATCAAGAGATAAAATTCACACAGAGAAGCTTCATGGAAAGGAAAAGGTCTCCATTGAAAAAGTCAGTGTTTATATTGGAGGATGACAATGTCTGGAGGTATTATAGCGCACAGGTAATGTGCTGTTCACACAAAGGTCTTAATGTTTTGTAACATTTGGGAAGGGATTAACATAAAACGCAATCTATATGATTTTCCTTATTTTAGCTCTTAAACATCTAAATCTTAGAAGCTGATGGAAATTATAATGTGGTGTTTACAGGCAGCAGGATGTCCATGGACAATTTCTGTAAAATCTATTACATTACAGAACATAGGGCTCCAGTACCATCATTATTTTCAAATATACTTCATGTATTTTGTCCATCCTTCAAGCATTTTGATTTTGCTTATTTCTGATGGGGCAAAGATGAGATTTGGCATTTTGGAATGTTACCCCAATCTTTGCCTTAAACTCTGTCCCCCCCCCCCCCCAAATCAAGTTTCTGGTCTTTGGCTCTCATCAATTTGCTTCTGTGAAACTGGCATTTAAAGGAGAATTCTGCAATCTTAAAAAAAGTTATCTGGTTTGAATTTATATTTCAACTTTGCAGCATCTTAATCTCCTTTTAGTCTGACTGCTTTGTTCTGGAAAGATGAGAGTGTTATGGAGTGGCAAATTTTTGTGGCAATAGCCATGGAATATAGCTACTGTGCAGGAGCAATATATACTCTCAAAATGCCAAAAGTGCTCCTAAAAACAATTGGGAAGTTTAAAAGTAATACCTTTACCTGCAGAAGCAGCAATTCTTGGTTCAATTTCTGACATGTCAGCACTCATTCGCTTGCCTTCGCCTGAAACATGAGCTGACTGTGGTCGTCCACGAACATCTGGCAAGCTCTCCACACTACTACCACGAGATGGAGGTAGACTCAAACGGCCTGATTCTCCCTGTAAAAAAATAATTGTACTGATTTCAGAAATAAAAAATTGCATATTTAGAATATTTTTAGTACTGAAAATGTTATGAAGACCTATAAACTTTACAACACAGGAAGAGAAAGGAAGCTTTCAATATTTTGCAAACCTACTATTATCACAGAAAAACTCTGCAAATATATACTTTCTTTTTTCATTCTAAATTTATTAGAAGATTATTAATACATGGGGTAAATCACCTTCTGCTTGTATGGGTGACAGATTTTTTAAAATGTTCTTTTGTTGCCACAAGGACCACAATGGGTAAAGCAAAGTTTTGGTAATGTTCTTGAAATGGGCGAAGTTAGGATTTCCTTCTGTGTTTTGTGGGAATCTGAAGAAGTTTTGGGTAGCTAAGGCCAGATAACAAAGTTACCAAAATTTTGGCAGTCTGATTTCAAGGATGGAAAATATTTGAGGGCTCCTGCTCATAACTTTATAAATAAAGGATTATCATACCATTTTGCTTCTAAAGAAATGATCTCAAATACAAATTTCTACATTCTTACCACCTGCTTTGCTGAATTTTTCATCTGTTGGGCCAATTTTGATTCCAAACGTTTAATGGTGTCATTTGTAGCAGTTCCTTGAAAATCATTTGCTTCTATGTTGATATCACTTTTGTTGCTGGTGTTTGTGGAAGTCATGTCCATAAATGAACCTAGAATTAAAAAAAATTTATTTTGGTTAAAGTAATGATTTTGTGCTCTTGAAAAACTGGTCAATGTCCTCAATGTCCCATAAAAGATAAACACGGAAAAATCTCAGCTCTGTGCACTTGTGCCACAGTTCTGGTATCTGGTATCCCTGCCCTGACCACTGCAGTCCTGAAGCTTCTTCCCTCTAACAATGTGTTTCCTTGCGAGTAAAAGATTATCCTTCCTGGCCTAAAATGTATGAGTTTGATGTCTGAAACATATAATCTGATTACCTGTACTAGTAGCAGAGTTGCTTTGGCCTTCATCAGAATACTGACAGGGATACTGTAGAGGTTCGTCAGCTCCTGGAAAATACTGCAGTGAAAGAAGAATATATTACTGGAATCTTGTAATTTCCCTTATTATAAGGACAATTTTTAAGAAAAGTATTTAAAAGCTGCTAAATTCAATTTGTTTCCAAGATAATGCTGTAAGCTGTGATTTGGTCAATGAATTTATTATTTAATAATTATAACAGGAAAAGCCAAACCAGGATAAGCAATTACCAAAAGGTAAAGATAAAGGTTCCCCCCACACGTGTGCTAGTCGTTTCGAGTTTGTGCTCATCTCCATTTCTAAGCCGAAGAGCCAGGACTGTCTGAAGACATTCTCCATGGTCATGTGGCTAGCATGCTTAAATGCCAAGGATGCACAGAAAGCTGTTATCTTCCCACCAAAGGTGGTCCCCTTTTTTTTAACCTGCTTTCAAACTGCCAGGTTGGCAGAAGCTGGGACAAGTAATGGGAGCTCACCCCGTTATGCGGCCCTAGGGATTCGAACCACTGAACTGCCGACCTTCTGATCAACAAGCCACTGAGCCACCGCATCCCTATTTTGGTTAATAAGTATTTAATAATATTTATTGTATCAATTAAAATACACTCTTCTTCTAGTATGGCTACAATGAATTATAATTTTCTGTTTCTCTACAAATGAAAAGTTTCATTTGAACAAGGGGATCTCTGGTTAATTTGCCTCTCTAACCAAAATCATTTATTTTTCTGGCTTTTTAAGAAACCACACTTATGTTAAACATAGGTATAAACCTTGGGTATCCTCCTAATTTTTTGGACTATAACACCAGAACTACTTTTTAAAAAAAATTCCATACAACACTTTCCTGTCTTAGAGTATTCCTCATTACATCTGTGTCAAAGAAAGAAAGGGCAGGAATAAGAAACCATCTGATTTTGGAACAAAGCACTAGATTGTTTTTGTTTTGTGCAATGTGTGTGTTAATTCCATGTATTTTAAATTTGCTAAATGCTGGTTAAATATTATTGCAAAGTTCAGAGGGTTTATTATTTTAGGACCCTCAGGCCATGAAAGATATTCTGCTCACTTCCAAAATTTGTCTTCACTCTATCAAATTCATATCTTCTATTTTACATTCTTTCTAGAAACCAGTCTATTTCAGCAATATTTAAGATTTAAATATTATACCTGCATCAAATGTGTCATTATTTTGACTATTTCCTCCATGGAAGGTCTCTGTGAAGGATCTTTAGACCAACACCGAGTCATTAAGCTCTCAATAGGCTTAGGTAAATTTTTTATCAGTGGTGGCCGCGTACCTATTAAAAATATACAATGTTTAGAAACAGTAACATTTTAAAGAATTATATGCATTTCCAAAGAAATTATTTGGCTCTAATTTGACTGAAATAACCTATTCTTGAAGACTTAGGACAATAAAATATTTGCTGTGACTATTATTTCCCTATCCCACTTTACACATTAAAAACTTGTCATAGTCTTGAACATAAAAACATATTTTACCCCTTTATTGACTTACTCATGATGAAGAAGAGACTAATTTCCAAAACAAAATTTGAACTGAAATTCATATTCAAATGAGCAAATGCCAGACCTCCTCTAAACTAGCAGTGCTTGCAATGCTTAACCTTCAGGCATTGTTTGACTACAATTCTTATTGCTGGCTCAACTAGAATTAATGAAAGTAATAGTCTGATAATGTCTGGAGAAATACTGTGCTTGTTATGCATTCTTTTTCAAACTGTTACTCTCATATATGAAGAACAAAAATAAGTATAATATGGCTATATTATTATATCAGGAATAAAATAAAAGTACTGCATTTCAATATTTCAACCTTGAAGCAAGATGAACCTGTGTTGCATAGATTTTGTCCCAAGCTTGAGGGAAAATAGTTCTCTCCTATACTCAAAAGAAGGTGGTTAAGACTGCTCTGGCTATGTCAATACTATGAATGTGCTGTTTTCTCCCTCAAAGTGTTTCTAGTTTAACCAACAGGAGAGCAGAGACAGACTCTATTTCAGTCATTGTTGGCTGATATTGACAGGGGTGATAAAGCGGTGGGGTTGAATGCAGTGTCTAAATTCATGGTTAAAAGAAAATGGTTACTGCACTGCTATATCACAGCCATGAGTTTACGTAAACTAATTCGGAGACTGCACATACATTAGAAGTAGGTCAGGCTGATCCCAAAATAAGCACTGATAAAGACTAACTTCAATAGCCAACATGCCTGGAAATAGGCTTACTGTTTTTTAAAAATGTTTATTTGAGGAATTTAGCTTTCTGAGCCTCTCAACTTTTATTGAAACATAAATTACAAAGAAAAAAAATTAAAATCATGGGAAAGTAAAAAAGGAAAAATGGAAGAGGAAAAAGTGTAGGGTAAAAAGGAAAAAAAGAAAAAAGCATAGAATTTCGACTCTTTTTAGCACAGTAGAATAAGGTAATAACGTATATCATTAACTTTTTACCTTTACATAGTAATATGTACTAGTCATTTCTATAACAAATCTATCTAAACAGCAAAACCCAAAATCAAAGTTTAATTTTTTCCACCTCAAGCCCAAAGTCCAGAACTTTGAGGAATTTAGGTTTAATAGATAGTGTTTTATATGTTTATTATATCTGATGTACCTTTTTTGTTTTTAGGCAAGTTGTATGCATTCATTATGTGCATTACATAAACATTTCTAATAAAGTTAACTTTTTTCAAGTAATGAATTGTATTTATGAAGACTGCACTATATTTGCATTTTGTTCATGTGCCAATCTCTGAATTTTCAGAATGTATTTTATAAATATAAAGAGTAGTGTATTAGATTTGAGAGCTTGTTGGCTTCAGTTTGTATATATTCTGTGTGTCCTCTTGTGTATTTTCCTAGGGAGATTTAAACCTGTTTTTGGTTGCTTTAGCATTGCCACCTAGCAAAACGTTTTATTGCTTTTTAAAAACTGAAATCAAGGGGAAATGATTATTTACAGTATGTTTTATTGATGAGTTCTAATGCTATTCCCATAAGAGTAGCACAAACAGGCACAAAAGCCTATGAGGAGAAAAACTGGCTAACTGTGCATGTAAGATGAGAAAAAGCAAAAATAAATAAATAAATAACAGTCCACCCCAACCACTTCACTATTTTCATTTGGGGACCTTCTAGTGTTTTTGAAAGAGAAAGGAAGAACAGATGGTAGTTATAACAAACACCATCCCACCTATTTTTGTAATCTTGGAATGAATAAAGAGGCCGCTCTTTTTACAAATGATCATTGTTTGCTGGAGCCAGAACACTCAAAATATTCAGTCAGTCTCTTCAAAGCAGATCCAACATGGACATGTATCAATGGGGCTGTTTTGCCCCAAACTCAAAACAAAAGCCAGTTTCTGTTTCATTCTATCCCTACCGTATTAAAAAGTGTTCCTTTTTATATTTAGCTCTCCCCAGTCTTTTTCATGAGGCTGTTGACAAAAATAGTATTGCCAACCTGATCGCCAACGTCTGCTGACGGATATGGCATAAGAAGAAGAACTCTATACAAAAGCATGAAGATGAGGTGTTAAGCAAAATAACACCAGAGGCAAAAGGAGGGGCTTGCATTTCTTCTTTTCTATTAAACTGTAGCCTCTGCTTTCTATGAAACTGAGGCAAATAGAAACTAAAACAATCAGATTTGGCACCAACATATTTAGAATGGCTTTTCAAAAGGGCCATTCAGATCTGTCAGTTTCTTCAGGTTAGGGCAGGATGTTAAGGGAGCCCTATATATCTGTTAGCCAACTAAATTATGTATTGAAGATGGTGGAGGCAAGTAAACGTATATGTCCTTTTTGACATTAGCATATTTGGAGTACTATATAGAAAATCAATGGCAAAATTCTGCAGCATTTTCCACGAAGACACTTGTTTGTCACTTAAAATTTGAGCTTACCATTGTGAACTGCCCACATGATCCGGAAAGCAGGACCACCAATCTCATCGAAAGGTTTTCTGCGAGTAATTACTTCCCAAAGAATAATACCCCAACTGAATACATCACATTTTTCACTGTAATT
Source organism: Pseudoxenodon macrops (assembly GCA_032467955.1). Classification (NCBI taxonomy): domain Eukaryota; kingdom Metazoa; phylum Chordata; class Lepidosauria; order Squamata; family Pseudoxenodontidae; genus Pseudoxenodon; species Pseudoxenodon macrops. Next base: position 84,590 of record JANHFT010002965.1, on the reverse strand, counting down.
GCTACCTGAAAAGGATCATTAGACATGTTTTTTCTTAAATTTAAATATGCTCTATTACTAACAAGATTATAGGTGTTGTCTTAATTATAATAAAAATATTAAATTAATCTGGTTGTAATAAATTCTATAATTGATTCTTCAATATACTATAAAACAGGTTGATTTAAACATGTGCTTTCTAACAGAATACATACAGATGTGAATCCAATGACTTACATATCCATGCACATGTTGTTCAATGAAAAACCATCTCTATTTTTCTTCAATTACACAATGTGATTCATAGCATCAAACCTCAAAGTACAAGAAGAGAGGAATTTTATGATCATAGGCTGACTGATTGCCACTATAACCCTGTTTTATTGTAATATTGAATGCAATACCCCTTATACAACTTTCACAATTTAAATTTTACATCAAATTAATTTATTAATGAAAAAAGCTATCTTAAAAAAAATCTTATTTGATATTTTCTAGTATTTTTTAGTTTTCTAGCAAAACAATTGACTTTTTTCTTAATAAGAGATTATTTATTTGAAACAAAATGAAAAAAAAATATTTACATTTTAGAATTTAATCAAAGGCACTTCAGTGCTAATAAACGTTTGTAATTAAATAGTTTTGAGCAAGTGTAATAGTTCCATTCAATGACTGTAGGGCTACATACAGGTGTACATTACAACAGAAACAGATTCATTTCTTGATATATAAGTCTTCATAGATAATGCAGATTCTTAAACTGCATTAATTCAAATGGCAAGCCTTCAACAATTTAAGTCACATCATAACTAGACAGTTGACTGTGTCTTTTCAACTGGTTTCTGAAATACCTTTATAAACAACAGGAATTGAATCTGTTATCAAAATTACTACAAAAATTACTAATTTGTACTCATAATACAAATGAAAAATGGTAGTCAGTTTCAAAATTACTCTGTTACCTTCAAAAACTTCAGGTGCCATCCAAGCAGCACTGCCCTTATTATTGGTCATGTGAGTCTGAATATCACAAGCTGTACCAAAATCACATATTTTTAAAACAGTCCCTCCTGCCACCAAGAGCAAACTGTAAAACAAATATAATTTAATTACAGTATTGTATGTATTTTGTCAAAAGTAGTGTTAAGAAACAGAGAAAATATTCTCTAAGCCAGGGGTGTCAAACTCAATTTCATTGAGGGCCGCATCAGGGTTGTGTTTGATCTTGGGGGGGAGAGGGGCCTTGGCCAGGGTGTGGGTGGCCAGCTCAATGTCACTCGTGTCGTGGGCGTCTGTGGTGGCTTGAGTGCTTTGTCAGCAAAAACATAGGCACCATGGGCCAGTCCTTTGCTGTTTCCAGGGTTGCCCTGTTGGCCAGATCTAAGCACCCCACAGTCCGTATCCAGCCCCTGGGCCTTGAGTTTGACACCTTTGCTCTAAGCCATTTATGCATAGTGTCTGTAGATTTAATATACAAAAGTGAAAACTAGATGTAAGACTTTTACTGTAATTAAAAGCAATATACTTCTTTTTAAAGGGCATAAGTAGACAATCTTTATTAGTAATTTGTAAAAAAATGACAGAAAAGTGAATTTGGGAAGACAGAGGTCAATACTGAAGAAATTACAATGTGCTTTAATGTCATAAGAAAGAAGGGAATTTTTATTCTACTGTGCAGCACAATCAAATTGAATGGAGCAACTAGGTTTATACCCATTCGTTATTGAATGCAAAAACAAGCAACTACAATGTATCAGAATCAAGACTGATTTCACAGGAACAACTATTTTGCTCCATATCTAGTTTTAACCATTCATTTGTTCAAGAAAATTTATATGCTGCCCAACTCATTCTCAATGTCTCTGTCTGGCTTACAAAGTTATAAGATATAAAAAAAGCAATATAAAAAGAATAAAAAAGCAATATCCCCTTTCTAGTGAAAACACCCCACCTGGCAACAATAAGTAATTTGATGGGTCCATCCCACTCTATTTACTTTTAAAAGAATAATTTTATATTTCATTTTATCTTGCTTTTATTTTGGTGAGTAACACAGAATATATGTCCAAGTGATTTATCCAAGTGATAAATATAATAATAAAAATGTATTTCACAAACAAGATAACTTTGCTTAATAGATCAGATGCCCACTGTTCTTAGCAATCCAGGCCAGAGTACAGACCTGAACTTTATCAGTGTTTCCTTTGTAACTAATTCCTCCGTGAAATAGTTTAACTGAAAAACTGTCAGCTTGTTATCTAAGTCTAATATATCAAGTGTTATTAATTTTAATTGCAATCTCATAAAGCAACAAGCTTTAAATCTCCTGCAGTTATCAAGATTATCAAAGCTTGCTTGATAGTGAGATGGGCGACATATAAATTTCATTAAAAAATAAAAATTATATCCTTTCCTGCCGATGAAATATAGTAGAATATTTACGTAACATTCAAATAACTTACACTGCATCTAAGAATTACTATTACAAACCACAGTGTTCTCTGGATTTATTAGAAAAAAGCCTTTAAGAATGAAAGTGTCTTACAGAATTCTTGAAAACCTACTTTGGTGGTTTTAGGTCCCTGTGTATGAGTGCTTTCGGTTTCATGCTGTGAAGATATGCTACTCCTTGGGAACATTGTAAACACCAACTCATTGCATGTGCAGCAGTATAATAAGGTAGAGGCTCAGCACCGTGTAGGACTGAAAAACAAAGGTACAAACTAAAAAGAATTTTATTGTACATTACAGATCATATAAAATGGGAATGCTACTTCTGAAAGGTGCTCCATGACTTAAGAAGTACACAACAGAAATTATTTTTGTTCCTATGCTTCTATAACAAAAATCTTGGGTGCACCCATCACAGACCCCCAAACGTTGTTACAAATTGTAATGTTCAGTAATGACTTAAAGGGAAAATGATTAACTGTGTGACCAGAAATAATCTGTTTTTATATATATATATATATAAAACAAAGAAAAAAATTCTTAAAAGTAATATAGGTAAATATTTAATTTCTGACTTCTCTTTCTTTGTATTACAACTGATTTGCAGTATCTGTTGAGCATGTTAATAACATTTGAATATTTTTTTTCTCAAGACTCATTTGCTGCTGAATCATCACTGCAAGAATGTCTCTCAGCCCCCAAAAGGAAAAAAAATGGTCAGCTTTATTTTAAAGGAATTGTTACAGCCTGAATTGTGTAAAAATCTAAATTCAATATACCAATTGCTCTATGAGGCAGAACATTATGCCTAACAAAAGCTATAAGTATAACAATAAAATTCAACACAGATCAATCAGTGTTATAAAATTATAATAAGAAATAAGAAAGTTATACAGTAATGTATTAACATAAAATGAGATGGCAATATTTTAGGCAGTTTTCTGGGCAATGCAGTTCAAAAATGATGCTCACCATTATAGAGCGAACCTCCTTCAGCATATTCCATTACAAGACATACCTAGCAAGAAAAAATCAGAAGACCAATTTATTAATTTTTTTATATGAAAGAAGTATTCAGAACAAGGATTCTTATGAAACGCTCCCATATTATTTTAATAATATATAATTCTGTTTTAATCCTAAGATTGTGCAGAAACAACTAAATGTACAGACTGGGTCAGAGATGTAATTGTTCTATTTTTCTTCTTCTTCTTTGCTTTATTCAAGTACACAACTCTGTATGCATATTAACACATATTAAAAATCCTGATAATATTCCTGTGGTCATCAACCATACTGTATCATTTAGTTGTTAACATTATGCATGCTGATAAAGAAAATAAATTTTAGAAGCTCTTCATTTAATTTAGAACCAGGATAGAGTAGTGAAACACTGATCAATAAATCCATAGAACAAAGCTGGAATGGAAACTGGAAACCTGTATATTTCAAACGGAATGAGAAAGTACTGTTTTATTCATAAATGAAAATTTCAACTTAGAAAATGTAAATAAGCCAAATAAAACTAAAACAGACACAGATAATTCACTTAAATAAAAAGACTGCCCAAAAGTTGCTACTTACTGGATTTAAACAAGCTCCATATAACTTGACGATATTAGGATGGTTTACACGTGACAACTGTCGAAGCTGAAATTTTAAAAAGCAATTTTAAGTTATCTTACATAAAACTTTTTTTTGTATAAATGATTATAGAAAGCAGTTTTTTAAAGTAAAAAAGCAGTAAATAAATAAATAAATATAATGTTCTGCACGCATATAGGGAAGAACAGCATATCAGTTCCATGTTTAAATTGGTCAGAGTACATTGGCTAATACAGAAGCTATCTTTTTAAAAGAATTTCTGAAAAATTACCAGGCAAATTGTCATTCTCTAAGTGGATGTGGGTATGCTAATTTATCAGATGTGATTGTTAAATGCCTATGATATTACCTTGATCTGTATTTCAGTTCAACAATGTTCCCTATGACTTTTGGTTGCTTTCAATCTATTCTCCACTCTGGGAGCATATTATAGCATCAGGATATAACAGGGTCTATACTTGATTCCGGAAATATGTTTATCAGTTCTGTCTTGGGATAATGCTGTAGTACAATTGCTTTATAAATTACAGCATCTCTTAGAAAGACTCTTCTACATCCACAAATTTCCAACAAAGAATTTGGAAAACTAGGAATACTTGGCTTGTTATCAAGAGGAAATGATAGATCACATTCAAGTGAAGATAATTTCAAGATAGAATGGTTTGCCTTTCACTTTGTTCAATAATCTACTCTTAATTTCGAGCTTCTGCAAACTCCAAGTACAAAGCAAGCTATTAGACTGGGCACTTTTCAGACTGCCAAAAGATTTAAGGGAGCAGCAGCTTCATTCCATTGTTTTTTTTATGCTTTTACAGCAGCAAAAACCCTTCTCACTCTCTTATGATTATAAATAAAATTAAGGACTGAATCCTGTCTTTTATAATGGAAAAAAAGTTAACTACAGATCCCTATTATGGCTCAAAAGAAAAGAAAAGAAAAGAAAAGAAGACGACACATTCAGGCAATCAGTTTTGACTTGTATCAATTCAAATGAACACTACAGATCAACTTACATACAGCTACATCAGGCTGCCGTTGAATTTGTAAGTTTAGATGCTAACAAGAAACAAGTGCCTTAGGTCCAGCAATTTGCTTTATATAATTTAAAATAAACCTTATGTTGTCCATTTTGTTATATATGTATATATGAATAAGAGGTGTGAAGGGTTTTAGTTTTGAAAGCAAAAAAAATGTTTTAAAGAGATGGAACTATAGACTCCATTTGCAACTCCTTAAACCAAGAACATCTGTGTTTTTTCTGCTGCAATAGCTGTCTCTGGGATGATATCTTCACAGAGAACCAAATATGCTATGTTCAGGAAGTTTTTAAAGACTTTGGACAAAATGGAGATGGAGCTCCTGCTGGATGTATTTTCTTTTATATAGTATGTGTTTCTGGGGCAATTCATTAATTCTTTTTTGAGTGCGGTATGTTGTTTTAAAACTTTTTAAAAGATGCACACTAGCCATAGCTTCTCTATGTCTTACAGCAAGGTGCTGTTTCTCTCTCTGCACATCTTGAAACAAATTTTATTTTCAAATCCAAAGCATAGTATAGTCCTAATCCTTTTAGAATATTAATTAACTGAACGGCATGATAATAAAGTACTCATACGTATTAGACAGAAAGGAATAGAATTTATTGGATAGCTTTAAGTGTAAGATGTATGCGTTAGTATTTCCCATCAGAAAGTTCTGCCCTAAAGGTCAACCTAAATATATTCAACTTTTTTACTTAATGTACTTTCAAATAACATCTCTGTTCAATAACTTAAGCAGCAATGACCCTATGTAAATATATTTCACATTTTATGGAAAGGAAGTAGGTCACTCATAGATATTAAGCAGTATGTTAGAAACATGATTTATTCCTGGTAGATAAACTGCTTGAATATGATTATGGTGATCCTAAATGGAGTCTCTGAAAAAATGATATCTGTTATTTATCATATAAATAAAATACTGTCATGTTCATACATTCTGTGTGAATTAGTTACAAATGTTCAGTTCTAGTAGTACACATATCAAATAGGAGGAGGAAGAGAAGATCTCTACACTTATTGAAAACAAAAGGGAAATATTAATTTGCTTGGGTCAATATGATCAAAGAAGCAGAACACTTATTTGAGCCCATACTGATATCACTTATGCAGTATTCCTCAAAAGAGAAAGTACACAGGGAGCTTGCAGTTCAGTGATCTCTTGAACACGGTTCACTCTCATATCCATCCATAACCCAAATTAATTTCAAAAACACTATTTTATATTAAAAAATCCCCTAAATAAATCCATGAATACCAGTTCTAATTGCAGCTTACAGACAGTAAAATTTTCACTGTACATCTTTTTTTAAATTATTCTGGTACCTATCAAGTTCTTTTGAACAAATTCTAAAGTGAAATTATACCTCTACAATGAAGGCTTTCCGTTCAGATTCGCTTTCTATTTGCTTAATGGCCACATCTTTCCCCCGCCATTTTGCTTTGCAAACTACTCCAAAGGCGCCTCGTCCAACAACCTGAATAAAAAGGCAATTGGAGATTTTGAAGCAACTATTAGAAACATCCTTGTAACTTTTCTTAATATTCTACAATATCATAGAAAAATACATATTTATATTCCACAAAAGGTCTGTCCACCTTGAGAAGCTCTTTATAGTTGCCTGCTAAGCATTTGACAACTTTCAGTTTTGGTAGTTCAAGACAAGCAACAAAATCATGATGTTTTACTTAACTTTTAGACATAATTGATGGATGAATAACTTGTACGATTCTGTTATCATGTCTAGAAACAAACCCAAAAAGAACCTTAGAAGAGAGGAGCATGCTGGAAATATAACCAAGGCCTTTTCCTTTTCTCTTTATCCATTGTAGTGTCGAAGCTTAACACAAAAATATTTAATTTCTGTTAGCCACTGTTTATTGTGGGTCTAAAATGTATGCCTATAGAAAATTGGAACTTAGATGGTGTGAAATTAACACTATATTCACATTTCATATTAAGCCAAGGCTTAGCCATAACTTTTCGAACAAGCAATATTGGCCTGGTTCTCACGTCTCACAAAATGAAATCCCAAAAAAGTAGCATGATGATGTGTACCTAGTCACATTCAGCCAAGAAAGAAAAGTTAAATCACACAGAATCTAATGAGATATACTCACCAAAAATGTTTCATAGGAGTGTGTCTTTACAGCAAAAGGCGCATCAGACATAGCAAAACTTTCCCAAAAAGTTTTTTTTATATAAATTAAAAGGATTTTATTGGGAGTATCATTATTATAAGACATAACTGCATGGTGATTATTTCTTCATATGGCTTAGATGATTCTAACATTTCCAAATTCAATATAGAGAAGGTAACACAACTGGCAAACAAGTTATAGGGCTGTGCCTTAAACAATCAATATGCATTAATTTATTTAAAACATTTCTTAGTTAACTTCTGAAACAGATATTTTAAAGTGGTTTATAATATAAACATACAATTTTAACAATGTTAATACTGTAGAGTAACACTATAAGTTGCAAATTTTAAGAGTTATAACAGCCAAATCTGCACCTTTTAAAACAACAGTATATATAAAAGTTTTACTATTAAAAGCAAGCTTTTCTTTTGTCATTTGTTAATTCCACATTATGTATACTGTTTAAAAGATTTACTATCAGATGCGTATAATATAGCTTGTCTTTAAGTGTGACTTCACTTATGCCATTACCAAGATCTTCCTCAGCATCACTTTCCTTGTAGAAAATAGATTTGGAGATATTGATTAGATCTGTCTGAAAAAACACCTACTCACACATAGTTTTGGAATCATTTTAAATTTTAACCAGTATATTTTTAAGCAGTTTTCACTTATTTCTGTAGGACACACAAGTACTGTTTTAGTAAAAAGTTTATTATCGTGGGTGATTTTCAAAATTCTACATACATATAACTTCTACTGGTAATGAATGATCTATACATTTGTTTAGCCATTTAGATCCAGAAGGTTTTCTTCCTTTAGAAGCAAACATCTGTTTTGTTCTTATTATATTAAATGTAACAGACTTTTCTTTAAAAAGTATAAGTTTTTGACATATGCTGTAACTGCAAGATGAAACAATATTCATGATAGGAGCTGCAACTGCAACATGTTGTTTGTTGTCTATTCAGTCATATCAATTTGCAACAGGTGAACTTTAAAACTAGATTTTAGCATAAAAGCCCGGCCCTAAGCATTTAAATAAAACCCACTGGACATTTTGTTGTATTTTAAAAACTCAATTTTTCTGTCAAACTGAGAAACAGAAGCTCACTATTATCCAGTGAGTTTCCCAAGTGTGAATTTATATCTAGAACTTTTCTTCCTGTCCTTATCCTGAATATCTTTTCTTCACCAACGGAAACAAATTGGCTTCTGCCCATCTCAGAATAAATGAGAAAAACCCAAGTCAAGGCATCTTGATTTGACCTGTGACACTTTTTGCAATGCTACCTTTCTCCCTCAATATCCCGAGTAGACGTTTCTTCCAAATCAAGATCAGAGATACACACACACACACAGACATCCGAGGAACTTTCTTCGAAATACAGAAGTTTCTCAGAAGAGTTACCCTTAGGACCCCAGGGACGAGCCTTCCCCCTCCCTCCCACTATTGCAGACCCTCTCACCTCTTCCACCTCTATCTCTTTGTAATCGATTTCTTCGAAGTTGAGCACCGGGGGAGTTTCAATCATGTCCACGGAGCTGGGAGAAGACATCCCTTCCCTTCCCACGGGGTGCAAGAAGGGGGGCGCGTCTGACGGGGGACGGGGCGGAAGAGACCCAGGCGGATCTCGAGGGGCTCCCCTCGCCAGCCTGGGTCTCCGGCTCCTCTGCTCAGCAACCACCACCACAACAGCCTGGCGGAGGCACCCCCTGGGCCGCGGAATAGCCTCATACGAGGCTGTTCCGCCCGGGCTTTATTGGGGCCGCCGGGAAGCCCAGGCCGGGGGATCCCGGCTCGTCATTTTTGCGATTCACGCTGGAAGCAACCAACGGATCCCCTTCTCCCTTTTTTTTTTTTTTAACCGGGCAGGCCGCGGTCTTTCCGGGGTCGCAGTTTGGGAGTCGCGCCCCTGAAGCAGGGAAAAACAAAAAAGAGTCCAAGAGGGAGAGTTGAATGGGGAGGATGGGAGCCACCGCTCAGAGCTGAGCCGCCGCCGTTGCCGCCGCGTCTGACATTGGGGACGTTGCATGGAAAGGGGCCGGCTATTCTTTCCACTCTTGGGGCTCCGGTCCCCCTTCTTTCTCCGCTAGCAAAAGGCCCGACCAGGACCGCGGCCTGGTAGCAGAAGCGGCGGCCCGCCTCTTCCTCCCCTCCCCGCCTCCCTCTTCCTGAAACTGCGCCGCCTTCCTTCTTTGCGAACCTCCCAGAAGGCCGCCGAAGGAGGTCGGGCGCGGGAAACGCGATTCTGGATACCCGGAGCTGCTCCCTGGCTCTGGAAAGGAGGCCGGAGGGTCCGTTTCGGCGGTAGCGAAGGCTGCGAAAGTGAGAAGCGGCGGAAAAGAGAAGCCGTCGCCGCTGCTCGGCGGGTTGGCTCGGGAGGCGAGAGACTGGCGAGGGCTGCAGCTTTTCCAACGCTGCATCCTCTTGGGACGAGCGTCTCGGTTTCCGCGTGTTTGTCATTTCCCACTGGAGGACCGTTTTCACTGAGGAGTGAAAAGTCGCAGGGTTGAGCACGGAAAAGGAGCTTTCGGAGAAATGCAGTGCAGAAATGAAAGCCGCTTGTTTGCCATTTCCGACTGGGGAGAGAGGCAGCGAAAAGAAGGCATTTTCTCCTGGCAGCCTGGGAGGAATGAAAAGCCAACGAGGATTGAGCACGGAAAAGGAGCTTTCGGAGAAATGCAACGCAGAAATGAAAGCTCCATTT
>JANHFT010002965.1:32508-67303 GCA_032467955.1 Pseudoxenodon macrops | reverse complement strand
ATGTTTTTATTGCTGGCTGTACACCGCCCTGAGTCTCTCGAGAGAAGGGCGGTATAAAAATTTAATAAATAAATAAAATAAAAATAAACTAAATTAAGGCAAGAAGGAATCTAAAACAACAGGGGCCAAAACTGACATTTCTGGGCTAAATCCAGAAGAGAATCCACTACTGATATGCTAAGAAGCAAAGGGAAAATCCTGTTCTACAGAGTTATATATACAATTGATAAGTTGAATATCAGACTCATGAATCGAAATAAACTTGATGTCAGAATAAAAATGTTAAAAATGAATATTGACATCTTGAGAATCAGTGAAATGAAATGGTTCTGAATTGTCACTCAGAAGACCAGCAAATCTTTTATTGTGGAAAAGAGAATAATAGAATAAATGGAGTAGCCATAATTGTTAACAAATAAATACTAAAGTGAATGCTTTTATAGAACCATGAAATTGATGGGATGAATATTATGGTGATCCAAGTTAATGCTACAACTACAGATGTAGAGGATATTAATACTGATTGGTTCTACCTGGACTTGTAACAAAAAAAAGGAAATGGTGACAGGAAAAATTATCCAGCCAATTCCAAAGAAGAATAAAAAGATATGGAGATATATCCAATTAAGCAGTTAAAAGAAATTGAGGATACAATTGATTTGGAATGGCAATATATGTAAGAAAATTAAAGAAAATGTAACTATTTTTGCAAACATGCACAATAATCAAAGACAATATTAAAATGAGCAGAAGACTAAATGATTAGATCCTATTATTATCATAAATGTCAGCTGAAAAGAACCCAAAGAAGCAGTTACTGACAGACAAATCTTGTCTACTGTTGCTTATTGGGCCATAGTGAAAATTGAACATTTCCTTGTCATGCTTCCCAACATACCTATTTAATAGACAGTTTTAAGTCTATTGAGTGAGGCTCTGAATTAAAGGAGCAGGTCTTAACAGGTTCTGACTTTTAACATTCAGGAGCAAGTAGGGTTTCCGGTAGTTGCAGATATTGCTCAGAAAAAGCAGAATATTTGAGGTTGAGCTTGCAGGTTTGGAGAGCTCAAATAACCAGTCAGCTGTGAATTCAGAGAAGGAAATTGAGTCACCTGACTTAGAGGTTAAACAGGAAAAGTTCATAATTTGGGCGGCAACATTAAGGGGGTAGAATAAAAAGGACCAGTGAAAATCCTGAAAGGAAAGAGGCAAGATTTAAGAAAATAAGAATCCCTGAGTCAGTGTGATGAAGGAAAAGCTTGATAATGTTCCAAAGTTGAGGTTAAGCATGCATTGCTTCTGATTTCTGGTTCTTGGGGGTGGGGAAGCTTTTTTTTCTTGAATTCTTGCATTCCTACATAGTTATGAGATGTGTAGCCATCATAAAGCCCTTTTATATAAGTTTGACCTTTTGTATGTGCAGTTGCTGTCAGAGGACCCAGAACTTCTGTTTTGCTTGATTCTGATTCACCAAATAATAGAATCTGATTTGGAGGGAATTTTATATATCCTGTCACAAGGCTATTTTTGTTTGAAATTTTCAACAAAACGAGTTGCTAAGGGACAAGCTGAAGATGACCAATGCAGAAACACTTTTTTTTTGCAAACTTGTCTTCAGTAGCTAAGATTATTTCCTCGGATTTATGTCTCAGAATGAGAAATGGCCATTACAGTAACTGACACTTCTGATCATAGCAATCCTTACTCAATTGGTGATCCTACTACAAAATCTGGAGTTTGATTCTTGAGTATTCTAATTCAAAGACAGACTCTGTCTTCATTTGTTGGTTTTATCTATTTGCTTTTATTTGCAAACTTATTATTATTCTTTTGAATGTTTATTTGGAATGAGCTGACTCCAGAAGAAAATCTGTTTGCTAATTTCCCCCAAAGAGATCACTTGAATACTTTCTATTTGCATGTGTTAATTAAATCGCTTATTTTATATTTTGAGAAATTGTTGTATGTGTGGTCCTTGAGAAAATTCACTACACTGCACCGTTAACAGAATTTTATCCATATGTTTCAGAATGTCCATATGAGTCTGGGTCACATTATAGAACAGGGCTGTAAAACTCCCGGCCCGTGTTCTGGATGCATCACACGCTGGCCATGCCCATGCCCGATTTAGCAAAGGGCGAAAAAGTCTCACTATGTCATGTGACGCCACTGTGGCGATGTGAGTTTGACACCCCTGTTCTAGAACTTAGAATTGTTCCATTCAAATTGCTAGAGCAACAGTAATAAACTTTTCTGTCTTGTGAAATTGAAACAAAGTATGACCTGAACGTAAAATAACAAACCCCCATGCTGGGTACCTTCTAACTGACATATAGTTTCTTACTATGAGACTTGCTGCACATCATAATGCCATATATGCCAAATCTTGGATTAGGGTATGTTATGTAATATATGAAGAACAGCTATTAATGTGGAGACAGTTATTTTGCTTTCAATTTATGTCAGTGGCAGTATAATTTCTAGATCTTACCCAATATCTGGAGTTTTATTAAGTCATTAATTGGCCATGACTGGTTTATTTATTTATTTAAAGCATGAACAGTTCTCACTTAGCCTTAAAGCCATCTATAATCCCCCTCAACAGTATATAAAAACAGTAGAATTTGTTCACAACTAAACCTCCCTCTTCCTCCTCCTCTTCCAGACTGCGCTGAAACATGGTCAGTGAAATATGAGGGCCTAAACTTTATAAGGTCTTTTGTTTAAGCATTTGTGCTTTTGGAATGAGCTTCAGGAGAAAATTGATTCCTTGTGCGTACACATTTTTGAGAATTCAGCCCAAGTATGTATGTATTGGGTTTTTATTTAGGACGTCTGCAAAGATAAGCAACCAGTTTATTGCTTAATACCAAAAACAAACAAGCAGCAAAGGTTCTGAAATTTCTCATTCCAGATAGTTCAAGAGGGTTGCTGTGGAAACCCATGATCCATCAGAAAACCTAAAAAAATTGCCCCTAATCAGAGAGGAGATGGGAGGGAAAAAGGAAAGGAAAACAAAGAAAACCTCTGAGTTTTGATGGCTAAGAACTCTACTGAGAACATGTCATGATAGACACAAATCACTCATGGATGGAAGCCCAGATGACCTCTACTACCCTACTTCTAGAGCAGATGGTCTCGCTACTCTTTCTCACAGGGCACTTGGCTGCAATCATCTCTGTGAGGAGGTAGAAAATACCCCCTTCCATGCCAGTAGAGAGTAAAAAGTGGCAAGTTTCCAGGATGTACACAAATGTGTTCCTTCTCTGTGGGACTCACGTTCTACCTGTGACCATTTTAGTCTTGCTGCTTGAATATCTCTGCACTGGCATATCTGATTCCATGGCATCAAGCATTACTGGCAGAGCAAGATTTCTAAAAAGTCCCATAGATTCTGATAAAACATATTGAAAACAGGAATCATATAAATTTTCCTTTCACATTCTCATCTCTTATAGCAAGTTTTGCAATCTAATAAATCTGTCATGGTACAAAACATAGTTGTTTAAAAAAGATTACTCCTGGGTTTTATATGTTTAATTAAAGGGCATGCCTATGTGTTTAAACTTCTAGTTTTCCTTTAAATTTGACTTTTCAAGTAAAACAGGCATTTCAGATAATGTACTACACTACATTATTATCTAAATAAAATATAACAAACAGAAATTGCATTGATTTCCATTTTCTTTTTGAGTGGGAAATAGCACATTATTTTTTCCACAAGGTGGTACTGTGGTACCATGATTACTTAACGTTTTACTTCTTGTAGATTCATTTGTTCTGAAACCCATCTTTAGACTGTTAAATGAGCGCATTTGAAAAATTAATCATTTCTGAAAAATACTGTGATCACCATCTTACTGTTTTTATTTTGTAAACTGATTATAGATTCTGTTACAAGCCTTTTGCAACACTTTCTTATACATTTTTTATTTTTAAAACTTTCATTTGCAGAGGTTTCTTTGTGGAAAAGATTTTTAAAAAAATGTTTCGAAATGCAATCAATGCTTGCTGGAAACGTGGACTGAAATTCTGAAAATGCTTATTGGGAAGGGGTGTAATTGAATTCACTGTGATTGTTAGTTGTACATCCTGTATCAGAAGTTTTGAAGAGTAATTCACCAAATGCAAAGGCAAGGTTTCAATTTGTACTAACATACATATGGTGTTGCAGTAGTTAGAATGCAGTATTGCAGGCAAATGCTGCCCACAGTCTGGAGTTCGATCCTGACGAGCTCAAGGATGACTCAGCCTTCCATCTTCTGAGGTTAGTAAAATGAGGACTCAGATCATTGGGGCAAAAGCTGACACTGTAAACCGCCCAGAGAGTGCTATAAAGCTCTATGGTATTATAAAATGTGGTAATAAATGTATATATTGAGAAAATGTTGTGTTAGTTCCACTCACATCATGTAGTATTAGTATGATTCAAAATACTGCTAAATCATATGATACAGGTAGTCCTTGATTTATGGCCTCAACTGAGCCCAAACTTTCCATTGCTAAGCAAGACAATTGTTAGTTGTGCCCCATTTTATGTCCTCTTGTGCCACAGTTCGTTCAGGGAATCACTGCAATTAAGTGAATCATATGGTCGTTAAGTAAGTCTGGCTTTCCCCATTGACTTTGTTTGTCAGAAATCAGCTGGAAAGGTTACAAATGGCGGTCGCATGACTGTGCAACCATGCAATTGTCATAAATACAAGCCAGTTGTCAAGTGCCCGAATTCTGTTCATGTGAAATGCTGCAACAGTCAAAGTTTTAACTTTGGTCACTAAACAAATGGTTTGTAAACTCAGGACTACTTGTATTGCTACTGTATAGATCGAGAAAAATCACAACTTTTGATAGGGGCAAGTGGATTAAGGGTAGACAGCACAATTCTAAAAGTCACAAGAGAGAATTCTGGCGAGGGGAATAGAAAGAAAGGTCTTACACACACACACATGCAAACACTTCAATATAATAATTTGAGCACATTGTTACACTGGCCTGCTGAAATGTTTATAATGTTCTCAATTCTCAGTTTTGGATTCTGGACAATTAGCCAACACCATTTTGTTCCCTACAAATTGGGCTGTCAGCATAGAATACCTCACACGAATTAGTAATAAACAAGTAAGGTATGCTTCACATTTCAATTTTGCTTTGTTTTTTTGAGATTACTGACCTGTCAAAGGTGTATCCCTTCTTTGATTAGTTGGTTAGATATTCAGGAGTAATTCTGGCAGGAACAATCACTGCTCAGTTACACTCAGCAGCATAAAATATCCTGCACTTTTGAAGCCCAAATTAAAGGAGGCAAAAAGTCACAGATGTACTTTCAACTCTTCTCCTCAGGGCAAAGATGGCACCAATATACAGGTAGTCCTTGACTTACAACAGTTCATTTAGTGACCGTTCAAAGTTAAAACGGCACTGAAAGAAGCGACTTATGATTGTTTTTCAAAGTTACAATCTGCAGCACCCCTATGACTATGTGATCAAAATTCAGATGTTTGGCAATTGGTTCATATTTATCTGTCCCAAGGTCTTGTGAACCCCTTTTGCAGCTTTCTGACATGGAAAGTCCACGGGGAAGCCAAATTCACTTAACAACTGGGTAACTAACTTATCAACTGAAGTGATTCACTTAACAACTGATACAAGAAAGGTCGTAAAATGGGGCAAAACTCACTTAACTTAATGTCTCAATTAACAACATAAACTTTGGACTCAATTGTGGTCGTAAACCGAAGACTACCTATATTCATATTTATTCCATCACACATATCACACATTTATTATTGTTCAGGATCAAAAAATTTCACATTGCTCTTCAGTAACTATGAGAAAATCATTAATCATTATGTTCAGCCTTTTAGCTTGGAACTTGTATTCAGATATATTCGTTTAAGGATTCCTAGAACAGAGAGGAGAATTTTGTACCTTAATTTTATGTTCTTATAAAAGAAGATGGAGAAAAAGCTACTGGAGCTTCAGAAAGGTCTTGGGTTGAATTTGCAACCTTACCTATCAAGAGCAGTGGTTAGAATGTTGTATTGCAGGCTAACTCTGCTCACAGTGCCAGGAATTTGATTCCTTCGATCTTGTTTGGCTCAAGGTTGACTCAGCCTTCCATCATTCTGAGGTCAGTAAAATGAGGACTGAGATTGTTGGGGGCACTATTCTGATACTTGGAAAGGGTTGTAAAGCACTGTGAAGCGATATATAACTCTTAAGTGCTATTACTAAATGACTGTCTCTTATCTATTATGATGTTACCGGTACCTATTATTACGGTATCACTACAGGGTTGCTAGCCATGGTCCTGAATTCAAGCGAAGGATCTTGGAACTGGACCTGCACAGCTGCATATGTCAACTGAGGACCATCCAGCTAAGGCCCATTCAAGGTACACGATTCACTTCTCCAAAGGGAGAAAGGAGGAATATCCAGGAAGCACTTGAGTATCAAAAACTGCATGTTGTCATCCAGCTAAGAATGGAAGAACCATCATAGGAGGAACAAACTAGATTATGTGAAGAGGCTGCATAGGCAATCTACTCATTCTAAAGAAAAGAGGTCCATATTACTATATTCCTTGCATGTAGTTATATGTGTTTTGATTTGTGGTTGCTTGATTCACATATAGAGTCTATGTGGAACTCAAAAATTGTTAATATTTTCCCCATACGCATAGGTATTTTCATCCAACTTCGAATATGTTCTTTTATCTGGATCAGCAGCTTAACAGAGTTGGAAGGGACCTTGTAGGTCATCTAGTCCAACCCCCCACTCAAGCTGGAGACCCTATACCATTTCCGACAAATGGCAGTTCAATTTCTTCTTGAAAGTCTCAAGTGTTGCAGCTCTCACAATTTCCAGAGGCAAGCTGTTCCACTGGTTGATCGTTCTCACTGTCAGAAAGTTTAAAAACTATTTAAAAGTTTTAAAATGATTTATAACTAAACAAGTTCATTTTTCTAAGAATACTTACCCTAAGGTATTTAATAGAATCAGGATAACAAATAAATCTTATTTTTCTTTATTTACAGATTTAAAATGGATTGTATAGATTGTCATAATATTAGACTTATTCCAATTTTCTGTATACTCAGAAAGAGACCCATGATCCTGAATAGTATCTTCACTGGAATGCAATACATTTCTGGTCTCAGAGGGTTAATTAACACCATTTATAGTTCTGAAGGATCATTAGTACCCTTAACAATCTTTAACAAAGACTTTAATATCAACAACAAAGTCCACGTTATGAAGTATAGCTGCCTGGCACCTAGGTTTTTCTGTGACATTTTCAAGATCTTGAATATCCTCCCTATAAGGCATACTTCATATCACAATCTGTTTTCTTCTTTTAGTAGTTCTTTTAGTGATATTTAAAAAAATTCTGCCATAGTGTTTTAAATTTTGTTTTATTCCTGCTGTTTTACTTTTGCTCCTGAAAACTATTAAAGTCTGCTTCTTTGTATTTCTAGCTGTTGTTTTTATTTAATGTTTAGATTGCAATTTTAAATCATTTTGTAGGCTACCATGGAAAATAAGATTTGTTTGTAAAGGCAACACATACTTTTAAAAATATGTGTTGCCTTTACTAATATTTAAACCAATACATGATTGACAGATGGATAAGCCACTATTAACCAGACAAAGAAAGACAGAGTACTCAGGACAGGTAATATGTGATGGAATGATAGATTGTTTGCATTCTACTAAAGTAAGTAAAGAGTTAAGTGGGTACTTTTTTATAGTGAGGAAGGGAGGTTAAGAAAAGAAATAAGTGGTTGCTAGTGGGAAAATGTATAAAAGCAAGAAAGGAAATAAAAGTAAAAAGAAATAAGCTGTTTATAAAAAAGACAAGCATAGGGTATTCTTGTAACAGTATTCCATAATTAGAGCAACTACTCGGGAATTTTGTAGATATACCATTCTAAGCAAAACCAATGCATCCTTGAAGTATTATTATTCAATAACACTTAATTGAGTTGATCTAGGGCAGGGCTGTCAAACTAGTGGCCTGTGGGCCGGATGCGTCATGTGCAGGCCACGCCTACCCCAGCTCTGCAAAGGGAAAAACATTGCGATATGTCATCTGATGGCAATGTTACACTCGAGTTTGACACCTGTGGTCTAAGTATTAAGGTATTGGACTATGAGTAGGTGCAGGAAATAAGAAAATTCAAAAATAAAATACTATGTAGGTATATAGGTTAGAAATATATATTATTATTTTGCTTTAAGATAGTTGGAGAAAAGACATGCTGAATGTATACGAATATGTAACAATGTTGTGTTAGAAATAGATATTCTTTTGTTAGAGACTGTTAGAAAGAGGCCCTGCTAAGGGGACATTCCTTAATGCCAAGGAAATAGAGATAAGAAAACACCATGCTAGCAAAATATTTTATGGGTAGTTATGGGGAGGTGTTGAAAGAAAGAGATGATATTGTCTCTAAAAGACGTCTCGAATTAGCTGTGATTGGTCACTGGATCTAATGTAGGAGGGGCATGGAGGATGTGATATAAAACTATAAAATGTAATGCTTTTGAAATTTCAAGGTGTGGCTTTTGGCTCAAAGTTCTATTTTGAGGTCAGGATGAAAGACCCACCTCGTTTTGCAAACTGCTATTATTATTTCTTTTTAACAAAATCTATTAGTTTTCAACAATCCAAGTTTTGTTGGCTTAAGTCATTTCTAACAGTGGGGAAACTTGACTGCCAATCCTGGCTTATGCCTAAAACCAGCAGAATGATTTTGGACCAGTCACTCACTTACTCTTAGCCCTAGAAAGAAGATAATAATGTAAAATAAAATGTGGAACTTGTTTAGGCAATGACTAGGAGTCAACACCACCAGCACCCAACTTAAATTGTTCATTATATTGGATGAGAAATAAAATAAAATAACATCAGTCTGTCCTCCATATTGAGATATTAAATTTCCTAGAAAAGAAGCAATCTTAAAGAAGAAAACTTCTGTATTAGAATTTTTCAGTTTATAATTCTGAAGCAGTGGTAGTGAGATTGTAAGTGAGGATAATAATTCTACAGACTGAGTAGAAATTATGCCACTTGTAACTAAATAAACTCAGTTACATGACATTCTCTAATGTTGGTCTGCAGAGTGAAATCCTAAATTTGAGTTTCTTTGTTGCATTTATATCCCACTGTAATCCAATGACACTTAACACATCAAAATGTAATTAATCTATAAAAATACATTAAAGTCCATTTATACTTGGTTAACATGATTATAATCACTGGTACATCACAGCCTGATTGATTTCATACAGCGATTAATATGAAAGGACTACATTGTCTTGAGTTCCATCAATACCTACCCAAAGGGATTTTAGGAGTAGAAGAAAATAATGGTGAGCACATTTTGAAAATTCTCTCATTTAATAGATTAAACCTTCCAAATATAACCCTGTCTATAGATAACCACCTGGGGATTTTGATTCTTTGGATCCATTATCTTCCAGTAATGAAACAATTAATGTTGGATTCATGGAGGCAGTTATTCACCTGGGAAAATCATCTCCAGGAAATTGGTCTCAGCAAATACTCTTTGTTATGACTTGGTGCCTTATGAAGAGCATTCTGATGCTTGAATCCAGATGGGTTATGGACCTATCTATGCATGAAGGTACGTGTTTGTATGAAGCATGTTGATGATTTCCAGGTTCAAGTCCTGCAGGCATAACATCATGGATGGGTCAGGTCTGTTTCTGAAAAACCAGATCCTAAATATGGTTTCCTTTCCAAATTCTCTTTCCAGGATAATACTTTGCTCATGTTCTTCATTATATGAAGAGTTCAAAGATCACAAAACAATGTATATAAGAAACCTGTCATTAAAAATATTGATGTTCAAACATCATGAAATGTCAACTTTAGGTGTAAAGTAAAATCGTGAACTTTCAAAAAGCTGATATCGAAGCTATACATAATTTCCACACGAGAATATTTAAATTGCTTATTTAGATGACTGGCTGCTATGTTTTGGAATATTGTTTGAAGTAAATATATCACACTTTTGGACAGAGATTATTAATTAAATATTGCATCTGGGTTTCTGCAAAGAATCTATTTCCATACATCTGCAGCAGTATAAATGAAAGTATTGATGTTCATAAGAAAATATAAAATTTAAATCAAAACAATTGTTTTATTAGTAAAAATTGTTTCTATCGGTTTCCTGCCTTTCCTGCCTTTGTTTTGTCAGAATTAATTCAATGCACACAATAAGAATCCCATCTTTTAAAGATGTATTTTGGTTAATGGCATCTTGAGTTTTCAATGGCTTTTAAAACTTTCAAGTTTGTTTTGTCTGAATCGTTTCCTTATAGTTTATAATTATACTTTTCTTTAGAGCATGGGACCATGTAGACAGTTTAAATGCCTCTGAAAATAAAAACATAGAACTAGAAAGGCAATTGGATTACGAACACTTAACACTGTTAGAATACCTGTTGATAGGAAAACCTGCTTATCGTCTTGTAGCGCACTCACAGACACAGTTAACTACAATGTGTTTTTTTGCATGATCGCATAGAAGGTGAAACACCTTCAAGTGGAGCAACTTCAAATGGATTAAAATTGTCAATAACCCTTAGAATTATTCAACCTGTAGGTAGAGCTGGATGATCAGATTATTTAAATAGCAATTCTTTGGAGAAAGTAAAGCATGACCATTGTTGCGTAGCATATGTATGTGAATAAAAGTTACACTACTGATCATTTTTAAAAAAAAGGCATGAACAGTGAATGTCAACTAGAAAGCCCATGCCAACATTGACTTTTGGTACAAATAAAAGTTTAGGGAGTATTTGTTTTTGGAAAGTATTTTTCAATGCAGTAATAAAATAGAACCGAATTTGGGAGAATGGATCCCTTGAAGATTATAAACAGAATATGAAAGCTGTTTAAAACCAGAGAGATTAAAAAAAAACAACCTCTGGCTGAATAGAACTTGGTTTCTAATCTATTTCAAGCAAAATCATTATCTAGGGAAATCTTATGCTTGATCAAAATGTTTAGGATAATCTCTTTGCTATTGAGTTATTGGTATCCTTAGAAGGTTGTGTTTGTGAATTGCATTTTTATCACATCTTTACTATCAACTCAAAATAAGGAAGTTCCTGGAAGTCAACAACAGAATTGTATAAAATATTTATTTCCCAGTATATACTGTATTTTTTGGAGTACAACATTCTCCAGAGTATAAGACGCACATTAGTGTTTGGGGAGGAAAGCAAGAAACAAAATCTGCCTCTGTCTACCATCATCCATTGGTATTCATCTGGCTAGCGTCCTTGGTCGGCTTCAGCATGTTATTGCAGTCTGATTCAGCAAGAGCAGCTGATTGGCAGTTGGATGGGCCTCCCGGAATACCACAAATCAGCTGTTCCAGGCTGTGGGGATTGCCACAGCCCATCGGCACCTCTCTGTGTTGGCCTCCGCTTGTCACGTTTTTGGGGACGGTGGCTCAGTGGCTAAGATGCTGAAGTTGTTGATGAGAAAGGTCCGCAGTTTGGCGGTTCAAATTCCTAGCACCGCATAACGGAGTGAGCTTCCTTTACTTGCCGCAGCTTCTGCCAACCTAGCAGTTCAAAAGAATGTAAAAATGCAAGTAGAAAAATAGGGACCACCTTGGTGGGAAGGTAACAGCATTACGTGCACCTTTGGCGTTTAGTCATGTCAACCACATGACCACGGCGATGTCTTCGGACAGCACTGGCACTTTGGCTTTAAAACGGAGATGTGCACTGCCTCCTAGAGTTGAGAACGACTGGCACGTATGAGCAAGGAGAACCTTTACCTTTTCCTGTCACATTTTCAGCCTCTGCACGCTCTGTTTTAGACCTGTTCCAGGCTGTGGGGATGGCCATAGCACATTGCCGCCATTCTTCACCTCTGCGCATCCCATTTTTGGCCTCTGCATGTCATGTTTTCAGCCTTCACACATCATGTATTCAGCCTCCGCACACTCTGTTTTTGGCCTCCGTGCATTGTGTTTTCAATCAGATCCCTGCCACCTGGAGCCGGCTAAATACGTGATGCGTGGAGGCCAAAAATGGGGTGTGCAGAGGCAAAAAATGTGATGAGTGCAGGTGGCAAGCGGCGGCAATGTGCTGTTCCACAGCCTGGAATGGGTCTAAATGGAGTGTGTGGGGGCTGAAAATGTCTGAAGGGTGGGGGCTGGTAGGCGTGGCTTAGACAATATTCGCTGTATAAGATGCACAGACATTTCAACCCACATTTGTGGGGGTGGGGAAGAGCATGTCTAATACTCTGAAAAATATGGTAAACTGAAGCTAATTTGTTTTGGATAATACCTGAGTTATATAATCTGACATTCCTTTTGTGATACAAATTAAAAACCTTAACCTTAGTTTTTTTTGTCCTGAGGGAGTCAGTATTTGTTGTTAACTCTTGCCTAATGTTCTAATGCAATGATGGCAAAACTTTTTGGCACCGAGTGCTGAAAAGGGAGCACTTCACACGTACTCGTCTGGGCCGTGACCAGGAGGATGAGCTGCCCAGGGGGCATGCCCATACTGGAAAATGAACTTCCAGTTTCTGGCATGCATGCAATTCTTTCGTTTATTGCAGCGCATGCGCATGTACTGATCAGCTGGCCAGCATGCATGCTCATGTCGGAAAATAGAAGACCAACTCTTCCAGTTTCCAGCACTGGCATATGCTCAAAGGCCATCTGATCATTGTGTGCACATGCGTGCCAGAAACTCGGAAGAGGAATGGGCAACCCCACGCGTGCCAGGGGACATGCCTCCATGTGCCACTTTGGCCACGCGTGATATAGGCTCGCCATCATGGCTCTAATGCTTTGGCTCTGGTTTCTTTTCTTTTATTCTCAAAAGCCTAGTGCAAGGATGGTACAATTGAAGCCTTACTTCTGAATACAAATCCTCCTATGTGCTTTCCATCAAGAGCTCTTACATCTGCTAATAAAGGTATTTATTATCTCAATACAAGAGGCTAATCCAAAGTGAAGCTTCTGTCAAACATGATACTCCATATGGTAAAATTACGGTTGCCCTGAGAACTTTACATTTTGTGCTTTCAACATTTTTATGTTCATTGACTTGATAGCAACCAGCTTCTAGTTCAGCATCTACTTATCACTGAATTATGAAAATGGCAAACCATTTCATATTTCTGCCCACAAGAAGTTAAGCTTAACCTGAGGGATCCTTCACCTTTCCCTATTTAATGAAAATAGAATATTGGGCATAATCAGATATTGTTTTAGATTATTTATATTTCATATCTGCTCTTAAAGTAATTTATTTTTCAGGTCAGCTTTCAACGTGCAATGAAAATCATGACTAAGGCCAAAGCGGTAGAAATAAAATGACAAGAATCGTGAGATAAAAATAATTCAAATTTATAAAACAAGATTTCAGCAAGGGCAATGATTTCATTACAAGGGCAATGATTTCATTACAAGGGTAATGATAATTTGGGGTGCTTTTCTACAAAACAGGAACTTCAGGTTAGGTGTACAAGTATTCTGTAACGCATTGCAGGGTTAGGAATGTCTGAAAACAGACTACAAGATGGTCTTCATTTGTAAATGCCTCATGCTTGCTTATGGGAAGACTGGGATTGCTCTTCGTGACCTATCAATCATAGTTGTCCCTGACCCAGAGATGGTTCGGACTGGTTCTATAGAGTAGGTAGTAAGCCGCTGGTGACGTCATGGAATTGGTTCTGGCCTGTGGGTGTCACCATCTTTTTTTTTTCAATATATTTTTTTTGGGAAAAAATTTTTTTTTGAATTTTTTCTGGCTTTTTTTTTCCTGTGCATATGCAGAAGCTGAGTGTCTGGCACCGCGCATGCATCACCATCTTGTTTTCAGCCTTTTTTGGGGGTATGGTGGAATTTTTTGTAATTTTTTTGCACTGCTTCCTCCTGCGCGGGAGGAAGCAAACCAGAAACAAAATAAGTAAGAACCCACCCCTGCCCTGACCCTAATTGAAAGAAAAGCCTATATGTGTTCAGGATGCTCATGTACTATAAGATGTTCACAAGATGGGATTCCTACTTCCACTACTACTACTTGCCATTATTTTTTACACATGGATGGATTGATTGGATTGATTTCTCACCTCTTCTTAGCACTCCCGCTTCCCAGTCTTTCCCACAACTTTCTGACGTATGGTCTGAACAAGAGTGATTGGACCAAAGATTACTTCCATGCCTGAGGTTGGATTTGACCCTGTGTCTTCCTAGTACCAGTCAAACACTAACCACCACACCATACTGCCACCTATCTTTCATGCTTAAGTTGAGGAAGAACAATCTTTATAAATGTTTTTAAAAAATGCATTCTGAATCCAGATTGAAGCCATATCTTTAATTTTTCCATTTTTGATCTCTCTCTATACCCACTTTTAGAAAGTTCAATAATGTAAATTTTGACAAAGTTAATGCAGATCCTTACAAGAAAAAGACCTCTACCTTCATAATTGGCAATACTATAACAACATGGCAGAGTGCATATCAGAGGTGGGATCCTATCGGTTCTATCCAGTTCCATAGAGTAGGTAGTAACTCTGTGGTGACATCACAGAGCTGGTTCTGTTGGTGGCTCCATGGGTGCCGCCATTTTGGATTTTGACTGCCGCGTGCGCGGTCACTCGCTTTGTGCGCATGCTTGAGGCGCGACCCTGAGCGAACTGGCAGTAAGAAGATTCAGAACCCACCTCTGGTGCATATGAACAACATATATACAGAACAGAATTTGTGATTTGTTCAATTCTATTTCTCGTCAACAGCTGAAAAAAAATAATGATTTTCAACACCGTCTGGAGTGCAAAAATTCAAATTAAATTTACAAAGCCGAATGCACCCAGTTTTGTTTTCATAAATCTTAAAAGATTCTTCTTCAAATCATTGTGTCTGTTTTTGTACACATTTATAGAAATACATAAGGATTTCTACCAGATGGCTTTCATTCAGATCTTCTAAACCATGAAATCATATCAACAAATGAGTAACTAATTTTTCCTTTTGTATAGTTATGAATAAAAATTAGTAAAATACAAAAGCATCCTCTTATCTTCAAGGGCAGGCAATTAAACTGGCATTATCCTCAAGTACTGCCTTTAATAAAAAGCAGACTTAATATCTTATTCATGAGGACACATTAAGAAATACACCTAAAAACAGCAAGGAATCATAAATGTAGATTTGCATTTAGCTTTTTTAACAAAAAATGGTGGGTTCAAAATATTGATCTTCTCTGTAAAAATGGCTAGTTTTGAAAATGCTTTTGATCAGATAGAGTGCAACGTTGTGTGAGACGTTGCTTGAAAGACTCAATAATAAATATACATTTTTAAAAGAAACTGTCTGAATTTGACTGAAGAGTAGTAAAGACTTAGAAGGGTCTGTCTCTCTCTGCTGCTGTCTGATTTATAATGGGGCATATGGGGGCTTCATTGTTTTCATCTTTTTGTATTTATTTATCAATTTATTATGGTAGAACTTTTAATGTATGTGCCAGCAAATCAGTGTTGTCTGTTCACAAATGCATAGATTTTCTCTATGACAATCTGTATCTTAACCTGGTTGTTCAATCTTCCAAAAGTATATCCATCACTACTGTAACTGAATCCATCCATCTTGCTTCTGATCATCCTCTTCTTCTCTTTACTTCTTCCTAGCCCCGTAATGGTGAACCTATGGCACACGTGCCACAGGTGGCACACGGAGTCATATCTGAGGGCACGCAAGGCATTGCCCTATGTCAACTCCAGCAAGCATGCACACTCTGGGCAGCTGATTTTTGACCTTCCAGAGTGCGGGGTGGGAGGCCATTTTTGCCCTTTCCAGGGCTTCAGTAAAGCCTCCGGAACCTGTGCATGGCGAAAAATGGACCCAATGGGCCTACCACTAGGGTTCAGTGAGGCCTGAGCGCATGCACGGGGGGGGAGACTGGGGGGTGATGGTTTTGTGTGCATGCGTGAGGGAGGGCATTACATTATGGATGTGGGCATGCATGCCCGTGACCACCACAGCCATCATTGTCCTAGCCTTTTCCAGAGAGTTAGGTCTTCAGATGACATGTTCAAAACAGAATAATTTAAGCCTGGTTATTTGTGCCTCAAGGCAGAAATCTGTGTTGATTTATTTCACGATCCATTTACAGGTAGTCCTCAACTTATGGCCACAATTGAGCCCAACATTTCAGTTGTTAAGCGAGAAAGTTGTTAAGTGATTTTTGTCCCATTTTACGACCTTTCTTGCCACATTTGTTAAGTGAATAACTGCAGTTGTTATGTAGCAACAAGGTTGTTACTACATTGACTTTTCTTCTCAGAAGGTGATGCCATGATGCAAGGCTCTGCAACAAGGCTCTGCAACTGTCAGAAATATGAGTCAGGTGTGCCAAGCATCTGGATTTTGATCACGTGACCATGGGGATAATGCAACTGTCATAAGTGTGAAAAATGGTCATAATCCATTTTTTTACTGCTGCCATAACTTTGAACGTTCACTAAAAAAATGTTGTAAATCAAGGACTACCTATATTTCTTTTACTGGCTGCCCAAGGTAATCTCAGGAGTTTTCTACAGAACCAAAGTTCAAAAAGGTCAATATTCTTCTTATCCTGTTTCTTTTTCAAAGTGTAACTTTCACTTCTATTGAGGGTTACAGGAAATACCATTGCTTGCATTTTTCTGATTTTTGTAAGTAAGCTTCTGAATATTTTTTTCTCCAAATAAAATGCTTTAATCATTATTTAATGAAAAGCAGTAACCAAGTGTTGCCAATAAATAAACATAAATACAGGATGGCATCAGTCAGCAGTTACGTCTTTCTTTGAAGTCGCAGGTTGGTTTGAATTATGATACAGCATAAACAGGATAGCAGTTATAGGAAGATTATAAGTGTTTTGGCAAAAATATGCTATATGGTTTTCTAGTAAAAGCATGCCGCTGGACAGATGTGCTTGATTCTTACATATATCTTCATAATCAATAGATGCATCTTTAAAAAAATGTAATGTTTAAAATGTCATACTAATTATATCTGGAGAACTTAGTTGCTTTAACTTTTGGGATCTTAGTTGCTTTAACTTTTGGGTCTTGTAATTGTAATAAAATTCATATATGGAGAGCAGGACTTGGCTCCAGTACAGATATAACAATTTCATTGGAAAGACTTTATTGTTAAAATATATCATATAAACTTGTTCTGTATGAATTCTGAAAACATGTCTCTTTCAGGAATAACTTCCTTTGTTTATACTATATACTTCCTTTTAATTTTTACAGGGAATGTAGTGCAGAGTGCATCTTCTGCATATTAGAATGGATGTCTAAATGGATTTATTTTTCATATACATGACTATACTGAATCTATTGTTGTCTTGTACTTGCTAGTTTCCTATTTTAAAAATAGTGTATTACTATGGTTAGTGATTAAAGTTGAGTATAATTTTAAGACTGTTGGAATAAAGTAGAAGATAACCAGTTTGGTGTAATGGTTAAAGGCACTAGGCCAGGAACTGGGAGACCATATTTTCTAGTCCTGCCTTAGGCACAAAGCCAGTTGGGTGATCTTGGGCCAGTCACTCTTTCTTAGTCCTAGGAAGAAGGTAATGACAAATCTATTCCAAACACTTGCAAAGAAAACTGCAAGCACCTGAACAGCCAATTGTCAGGAATCAACACTGAATCAAATAATAAATTTAACATAAAAACCTTGTGAACAATAAGGAGTCTTACAGATTTTACTCTGTTGCTGACTATAGGGGTCAGTGTTCCTCTCTGTTTCAAAGCCATTGAGTACTATGCCACCAAAGTGGTACCTATTTATCTATTTGCATTTGCGTGCTTTCAAACTGCTAGGTTGGCAAGAGTTGGGACAAGGACAAGGGACAAGGGCAGGAGCTCACCCCATTGTGTCGTGCTCACATCTCTTAACTGCTGAGCCACTGCATTACCCTTGTGTCCAAGATAAAAATAAAAATGAAAGACATAGAACTAAATTATGAAGTTACATATGTTATTTTTAAAAATAAGTGTAGTAAAATACTTGAATTTTAATTCAGTAGTAGCTAAAATTTTAGGCCGTTTAAGAGATAGCTCTAGATAGATAAGCATTAATAAATGAATGTAAATTCACTGTTAGTTAACTTTGTAAAATCATAAAACAAAAGTTTTAAAATTGTGCACTGTGGGTCCACAAGCTTCTAAATGGCACAGATGATCATATGATGAACTAAAATAGAATTTAGCTATAATATTCTTCTGAGGTGTCTGCTGGGAGAAGAATAAGATTGACTGTTTTGCTGTTTCTGATAGTTAAAAGAAGTGTAATTATATCTTTATGCCAATTTATATAAAAAGGACAGTGAACAGCTGAAGTTAAGGCATGAAGTTTGGCTAGTATAAAAGCTCTTCTCTGTGTTTGGTACAAAATATTAACAGGCAATCTGGCTGCTGTATGTAGTCTCCTGGCCTTACCCTTAACTATACCTGCTTAAACTATACCCTTTTTGAATATAGCTTATATAAGTCAAGAATCCACTGCTTTATTTCTGACAGAACTTTTAAAGTTGGTCAAAACAGAAATTGCATGAAAAATCCACAGAGTTTTAAACTGAGTTCCATTTCAATTAATGAACGAATAAAATTAACTTGTAGAATCAAAGAAATTCAAGGATTTTCAAAGAAATCTAGTATGGGCCAATTGAGTGTCAGATTTTAACAAAGATAAGCTTATGTTTACGCTTAATAAAGATGTGAAGATTTTATTTATTTCATTTATTTAAAAGATGTATATAGCTGCTTATCTTATATTGAAGTCTAGGTGGCTCTCAATCAACAATTAAAACAACATCAATAAAAACAATATAATGCAAAGAGCAGTTAAAAAAATATTAAGAAGCTTTTGGACATGAAGGTTAGGCCTTTAGAAATTTTGATTGAAGAGTTTCTTTAAAGGCCACATAATATTTACCACATAGATTAGATTTGTGGTGTACTTTTCTGGTGAATGTTGAAGGACTGTTGAATGTTCTTCTCTAAAGTCAGCATGTTCCTCCATCATAATATTGTTTTACTGCAGCCAGGCACTCAGTTTTTGGCATATAGCTTAACCTTTTGACAGGCTCATAGGAAGGTAATTTGAAGAAGTAGCTTTGTCTTCTTTTTTATATAGTGGAGCAGTGAGAAATATGTTTTTGGACTCTGAGACATATAATGTACAGCACAGCCCTAAACAGATTTGCTAGAACTGGTACCATGAGTTGGCACTTGCCTTCAATAATTCAGCAGGGATTAGGTAGTCTCTAAAATTTGTCTTGTTTTAACTGTGTAATAAATTTAGCAATCTCAAAATGAGACACCACAACTCAGCCTGCTAAGTCTTTGGAGTGCTATAAAGACTGTTTTATAGCTAGATCTGGAGTCTTCTCTAAACTAAGTTTTAAAATTGTCCGTTCAAGTCTGTTTTGAAAAAGTCCAAAATAGAATGCCCAATTCTACAGAATTATTTTGTTTAACCATTTAGACATGTTTCTGCCAATTGGTTTTCTGCATCCTCATTTTTTTTCTTTAAAGGTAACTTAGATTACTTTTTCATCAACTATAGTAAGTTTGAGGGAGCCCGAAATATTGGTTCTGCACGTCTGAGATTAATTTGTTTTTCCATAACAGTTACACCTTTATAGTTGAACTAGAATTTGGAATTATGCTCCTCCCTCTCCCTCCGTTTCTCTTCCCCCCTCTCCCTCTCTGCATGCGCGTGTGTGGTTTGTGTTTGGATGAGGTTTTATGCAAGACACCCTGGACACCTGATGTCTATGTTTGCAAACATTAATAGTGGCTATGACTGAGTACCAACTGAATGGGTAATAGGGGAGTTGAGAGAATTGGTCTGAACTATAAAGAAAGGAAAGCCTTCCTCTGCACTCTTGGAAATTAGATGTTCATTAAACATTCATCAGATTGCAATGTGAACAAACTGCTGATATCCCAAAAAAATTTATTTTTTTATTTGGGAATTGTAAGAATAAAAATTGGTATTGTAATTCTGGGACAAATGGAAGCTGCTGTGGAGAGTGAGTTAGGTGTGTGTTAGTAGTGAAAGTGCTGGCTGTAAAGCAGGAAAGTGTGAATTCTAAGCTTTCCTTAGGAATGAAAGTTGAGTGGGTGACTTTGAGCCAGTCACTCTCTCTTAGCCCAATCCACCTCACAGAGATGGTACGTTTGCTATCTTGAGTGGACCATTTAAAAAAAAAAGTGGGATAAAAATATAATAATACAAGTAGTCCTCAGTTTATGACCAGCAAGTACTTAATCTTAAAACAGTGCTGAATGAGTGGTAGTTATGACTGGTCCTTGGAGTTCTGGTTGTTGCAACATTCCCATGATTGTATGATCCTGATTTTCAACATTCCCTACTAGCATCCTACAAAGAAAATCAACGAGGAAGCCAATAGGAAGGTGGTCACGTGAGGCCTCACTTAACAATGGCCACAGGGACTGCCAAAGCTGCTGTCACTAAGCAGCATGGTCACATGACACCACATTTTGCAACTATGTCACTTAAGGACAGCAACTCCAGTCTCAGTTGCTATCACAAGCCAAGGACTACTTATAATAATAAATAATAATAATAATAATAATAATGATACAAGTAGCTTTTCACCCTTTCCTCCAAGTCTCTTGCTAATGTTTTCCACTCTTATGATGGCAGCACCATGCTATAGCTCAATTAAATTGGAAATCTGTTGCTTTAGAGTGTCCCACACTTCATTAGCTTACAATAATAGACATCAGTGAGATAAATGTCAAATAAGAACAATTTATAATCACACACTGAAAAACATAAGGCGGGGGGGGGATTGATGTATTACCTTAAATGAATCTGCTGTTGGAGCCTCTCACATCCTCATGTTTGGAGTTACCCTCAAAATTAAAGGATTTATATCTGGTAAACCATAGGGTTATACACTCTCAGGTCTGTGAGAGAAGGATAATATAAATTTCTTTGAGGAATTAGAGGTCATTTAGTTTCAAGCACTAGCCAGAATTGTTCCGGGAGATCAGCAAGATTTTCTGATGGAATGGTTCCTTTGCGGTGAAAGAGATACTAATGAACCCATCAATGCTTCTGCAGGACAACCTGAAGGGTTATTGAGGGAATGTGCCTCAGCCCATTACTCTGAGGATTTTCATACAGATGTGTTTTGAATGTGTATGTGTTGCCTTGAATTTATTTGTATGATTATGAGCAGCAATTAACCAAACACTCTGCATGATTTATTGTATGTCTTCATAAGAAAGAAAATCGAGAGGAAATATGAAATATTGGCGGGGGTGCTATGCTTTTAACACATTTTGGGATGGGCTGCTTGTGAGCTGCAGCCATTAATATTACACAGACCCACAATATATCCAATCTTCCCCCCTTCTCTCTCTCTCTCTCACACACACACTATGTATATGTCTGTCTGTCTCCGTCTTTTCTTGTACTTGAAATTTCCTCGATGTGTATAACTTTAAGACCATTAAATGGATTACCATAATCCCTTGCCTGACTTCACTTCTGCTGCATACCAACACTTAACTCTGTATGCCAGATTCAGGTAACACACACACTCTTCCCCCTGGACCTAAATTATCCAATAATAACTTTTCCCCCAGTCTGCATTGTTCAGGTTATTCCAACAAATACCAGAAATGCTGCCCGTAGAGTTTGACAAGGACACAGTAGTTGACAATGCATGTGATCTGCCAAGGACTGAATACACTGTAGCATTTCTGACCCTGAGGAAGTGCAGACCAGTAACAGGAAGATTGATACGCATGTCATTTCCTCCACAGAAGACAAGCTCCATATTTATTTGTTTCATTTTATTGATTAAACAATACATGCTACCCAGTATCGTAGTCCTTCAGCAATTCAGAATATTTGAGAGGGGAGCTCTGCATGTGTGCAGCAGGGGCTGGATTGTGCTGAATGGATTTATTTATTTATTTAGTTTGTCAAACATATAAAAGATAACAGGTATAAGCATAAATACAAATACAGTAAACAGGTACGAATAAATGGAGATGGTAGGACAGGGATAGTAGGCACGCTGGTGCGCTTATGCACCCCCCCTTACAGACCTCTTAGGAATGGGGTGAGGTCAACAGTAGACAGTTTAAGGTTGAAGCTATGGGGGTTTGAAGATGTAACAACGAAGTCAGGTAAAGCATTCCAGGCATAGACCACTCTGTTGCTGAAGTTGTATTTTCTGAAATTGAGTTTGGAAAGATTTACCTTGAGTTTGTATCTATTGTGTGCTCGTGTATTATTGTGGTTGAAGCTGAAGTAGTCATTGACAGGTAGGGCATTGTAGCAGATAATTTTTTGTACTACACTTAGGTCAGACCATAGGTGGCGTAGTTCTAGGTTGTCTAAGCCCAAAATTTCAAGCCTGGTGGCATACAGCATTCTGTTGTGAGTAGAGGTGTGAAGTACTCTTCATTTCTTTGATTTTATTGGTAGTAATTGCCTTCAGCACCAAGGAATTTATAAAGTCATCATGTTTGTTGGGTTTTTTGCTGCCTGGGGTTTCAAAATTACCAGCTCACATGTTCATTTTGTCATGTGCACAGGGCAGTTCTACTAGCATAAAACCCCACTGCAATATAATAAAAATAGTACGAATCTGTCTTATTTTCTGTTTCACGTACTAGCCAAGAGCAGCCTCACATTGTTCTTGGAGCACTCTTTTCTTGAAAGGTAAATTAACTTGAGAGCTTAACATATAGTCATGCATGGCTAATATAAAATATGACAGCCTGAAAAATGAATTAAGCTTCATACCGTGGCTAAGCCATTTCCATGTCATATCAGAACCCAATTTCTATCCAGGTTCTTCAAAGACAACTTTTATCTGAACTGGTAAAAAGCTAAGGAGTTCGCTAGGATGAACTATACAGTCAACTGCTACTTCACTACAATCAAGATGGACTTGAATATAACAAATTGAATGATTTCAGACTCTTTTGACTTACAGTGTGATTATAGTTGGTCAGTCCACTTTTCCTGTTGCTATTTAATTTGATTCTTAAAACTTTGGCCACCACATATTTTTTTGGATATTAAGGATCTTAGGAGGGATGTGAATATAAATTATTTTTGTATGCTGATGAAATTTTAGCAGTACTCTACCTCTCTGCTAATTTTATAAAAGAAATATATTGTGTTTTGAAAAGTATTGTGGTTATAAGATAAATTGGGATGGATGTTGTTTACATCCCTTGGGGCATAACATATCAATGCAGCTAAGTAAAAAAATAGGTTTTATGATTTCTATTGATTAAATATCTGGGACTTTATATACCCCAAAATATACGTACACACATGGAATGAAATATGCTGAAACGTTTGGAAAGTTTCTAGAAAGTTAAACTGGGTGTTAACAGGTGGGTCAAAATTTCTTTAAAATTGTGTTTTAAAATTAAGATTATTAAAACAAATATTCTACCTCATTTGATGTATGTTCTTAGTGGTATTCCTATGTTAATACCAAATAGATCGATAAGTTATTTAGGAAATTTATTTGGGACTGTAGACCACCAAGATTTTCCTTATCTAAATTGAAATTATCAGATAAGGAAGATGTCTTAAATTTATCTGACTTGTAAAAATATCATTGAATCAACATTTTATCATCTACTAGCATGTAGAATGAAGACATAGTTGAATACTACCTTTTATGTGCTATATTGGAAAGTTATTCTCGATTTCCTTTATAATCACATGTAGTTGAAACAACACATAGTAAAAATATATATTTTATTTACAGGAAATATATGTGATGAAATATCTTTGGGCTATATTAAGGCCTCAATTTGGTTTTGATAATCAGACTCATTCATGAGTATTTAATTTGTCTTAAATTAATTAATTAAAGATATTATTTTCAGTAGTCAAAGGATGCAGCAGAGATTTTTGTGAAATTTTACAATAATATTCTTTACTCATTGTATTTCAGTAGTTTATTACTAAACCAGTGACTATTAATAAGTACAAAATATAGTTTCTTTTTCTTTTGTCTTTAGTTTGTATGCTTGGTTTGTTTACAGTTTTCCCTTATTTTTTTCCTTCCACTTTGAAACTGTGTATGTTAAGAATGTTAAATACAAATTAAAAAAAAATGTTGGGAGTTGAAGGTGTCTCACATTATAATGTTCTATCAGTGGCATCTGCTAGGCAGGCAGTA
The DNA here is from genome assembly GCA_032467955.1 of Pseudoxenodon macrops. NCBI lineage: Eukaryota > Metazoa > Chordata > Lepidosauria > Squamata > Pseudoxenodontidae > Pseudoxenodon > Pseudoxenodon macrops. The sequence goes on along the minus strand of JANHFT010002965.1, from coordinate 43,036 downwards.
GAGGTTAAACTGATGAAAGCAGCATTGCAATGCAACCTCTGCCCTTTTTCTATGTGCATTATGAAATCATATACACACAAAAATGAACAGAGCTGGTGACATGACACTGCTTTTATCATTCTAATGAAAGCAGTGAGAAGACAAGGATTGTGGATGTATTCCATATGGTTGGTCTGCCAATCTTGGGGCCATCCAGATGTGTGAACCCCAGATGCCAAAAGTTCTCAGCATTGTGAAATGGAAGTTGACATATCTGGAGGATCCCAAAGCTGGGGAATGCTGCCAGAAAACAACCAGTTCAACTGGGAAAAGAAACTTAATTACACTGAGACTGGGCTTGCACATAAGCTAAAGTAGGTTAAACTGGAATCGGGAAGTTTGTAGCCTTTGTAGTTGTACTTCATAGACTTTTAGAAAGCTTGATGCTATTTAGCATATTATGTGAACCAGGCCATTATGTTAGGCTGTAATATAATTTTCTTATTTGGTACTGCCTGTTATATTAACACAACAACTTTACTTTCAGTCTGATTATTTCTCACTAGGCTTTCTACATATCTAGCACTAATTTTGAAAAGATTCGGCCAAATGTTATGCCAGAAAGCAGTTGTGAATCATTTGATTCCAGTATTTTATTTTAACCAACAGTTTATGAATCACATCAGCCTTCCTCACACTGGAACTTTTGAGATATATACATTTCTAAGCAATGGCCAGGCTGCCCATGAACCTGCACAGTTCAAGTCAGGAAGTCTGATCTAAATAATTGGTTGAAAAAGATTTGTGTGTGTCTGCTTGTTCAAACCTTCAGTTGGGCAAAGCAGAGCATCACAGGGCATCAATTTTTGAATCAAGGTACAGCACCCCAAATGGTTTAACTTAATGCATCAAAAATCCTGCATCCATTACTCTGAACTGAATTTCCAAGGATATCCACCCCAGTTGTATTTGCCAAGTAGTGGTCACTGTAGCATCGCTGTGGTTAGCCATGATCACATGGTTGTGATTTCGAATGACACTCCCCAGAAACCTTAATGTGTATGACTCAATGGAAGATGGGAAGGGTGCATCCTTGTCCTCTTTCCTCCATGTATCTGGCCCCTGGGCTCAATCAGCTGGCAGCAAGGCCTAACAGGTGAGTGCCAATTGACTGCTTTGGAACAAAGGCCAAAGTCTGAAATCTCTTAGTCATGGTGGGTAGCAAGGGAAGGATGAAGAAGTAACCTGGATTCCAGCTGGCCAGCTAGAATTGGCCGAAGAACACCATTGGTTGATAGGTGAAACCCTTTTTTCTCCTGAAGGGAGAGAGCTCTTGGGAACATGTGATGGGGAGTTGAGGTGCAGTTTTTCTGGTGGTCTGTAGCTCCCTTAGTCTTCCTCTGCTGAAACAAAGTTCTGTGGGTCAGACAGTTCCGTGGGCCAGCCAAAGAGGAAGAGGAGAAGGAATAGGCTTCAGTGGGTCTCTTCTGAAGATTTTAAGGGGAGGAGAAACAGTGGCATATTATATGTGGCAATGAGGATGGCCCACTGGGTTGTCTATGGATTCTAGATAGGAAGGCTATGGATGCAATGCTAACCCTTACCCTTTCACTGACATATATTCATTGTCTGCAACATTAATCTTTTGCAACATCTTTTTTCAGCTATTGAATCCTAAATGTACCTGTTGTTACTGGCTGGTTATAAACTGACATGGAATGAATCGAAATTCAGACCTAACTTTTTCTTTCTCTTGGATAAAAATATATAACTGGGGGCAAAAGATAATTATGATTTGAACAGAGAGATCATATTTTCCCCCCAATTCTCATTAGCCTGATGGGATCCCTCCTTTCCCCATGTATGATTTCCTAAAGGCTAAATTAGCTGCCTTGTTTCCTAACCTAGTCTCTGTTTTCAGAACCGTTTGATGATAGGCAGGGGTTGAACTAGGATGGACTTCAGGAAAGGGGAAAGTTTGAGCTTGTTAGTTTTCCCCCCCTGTCGTAAATGGCAATCTGTATAAAATCTGGTGGGTGAAACTTGGCAACCAGACTTGGCCACTTGGTTGTTCCTGTATAAGGGATTCTTAGCAGACTTCCAAAGTTGGTCTTCCTTGAATAGTGCTGGAAATTGAGTATTAACTGATTACATGCCATGAAGTTATTTTTGACTCTTAGCGATCACAGAGATAGATGTCCTCCAGGATGATCTGTCCCTAACCTGGTCTTTCAGGACTTCCAATGGTGCATTTATCACCACTGTAACTCAGTCCCATCCATCTTGTTGCTGGACATCTTCTTTTATTCTTTCTTTCCATGAATATTTACAATGTTTCTATAATATCATGTTCTGGCTGAAGTTAGTGATACGCTATTCCATTGGTAGCTCTTGGAACATTCAGGCAATGAGCCGGATTTTTTTTATTTTTATAATCCTGCTGGCTTTTGTAGTATTCCTCCATGGGGCCTAAATAGATGAATTATATTATAAGGGTTGTGAGGATCACCTCATCCAGTCAATTTCACTTTTTATTCTGAAAGTCTTTTCCATCAGGTTTTGGCTTCATTCTGTGAATTAAACAAATGCATTTATTTTTGTACACCTTCAGGACATTTCTGGGTGCACTGAAGCACTTCAGACACTTTCAATCAATTGTTGTGCCTTTGATAGCATTTGGAGTGAGCCCTTTTATCTGAAGCAACTTTCCTTTCATTGAATTCTAAAAGGCCCTTTGATCTCCAGAGTAGATACTGAGGTCTTGAGCTTTGGATGCTTTCCATTCCTTTTGAATAATCATGCCTTAGGGTGAATTTTAAACAGCGCCTCATAACTCGCTACGTGTAAACATACTGAAAACCTGGAGTTTGTTAGGAACGTTACCTTTATTTCTAAATAACCACGCTTAAGAGCTGGGTTAATTATTGATTTTGGGCCCTCCTACTTTGATTTGATCTCTAGTATAGGATAATGGTCCTCGAGAGAATTTTAATTAGACTTTGAAACCGCAAAGGTTCACTCCCCAACCTTGTATTACCTCCAAACTTTCATTTTGTCCCTGTGATTATGATATCTAAATTTTGATTATGATGTGTTATGTGTACTTTTCAGACAGGAAATTTCTGAAAAACATAAGCCATAGAATTAATATGCCACAACTCCCCTAAAAGAAATAAAAGTCTGTAAACCCGGGAGAACTAAAACAAAACCTCCCAGCTTTACTTGCATGTATCAGAATCCCATTCACTGTAGCTCTTGGGGGTCCCCCCTGAAAGTTAAATGCAGCTGTCAGCTCTCCAAAAATAGAGTCACTAGATCTGGGTTGAAGAAAGCCACCAGTGTTCTCAATCATAACTGGGGAATTCTGGGAAATGTAATCCACATGTTTGGAAGGGAAACTAGGTTGAGCTGGGCTGCCCTGAATCTTCTTACAATAAGGATGGTTTTGCCGCTTGAGAAACTAAACACCTTAAAGGCACTACGGCAACATGCAGGTGTGAAAGCTACATTGTTTGTTCATGGTTTTCCTCATACCAAATTTCCTGTTCATGTTCAGAATCTACTATAAAGGCTAAATTGCTTTATCCTTTTCAGTAACACTCTCCCAAAGGAGCCAAGCATCAATTTAATACTTAATTTGAATATGATAAACTAAACTTGTGACTATAGTAAATTTTATTCAGACCAGAGTTGTTAGATTAAAATTACTGAAATCTATTACCATGTTCATGCTGTTTTGAAGCAGAGCTGGTTGGATATTTTTTTTCTCCTTGCTGAGTCAATTATATAACAAATTCTGGTAATTAGTAGCATAAAACCAGGTAATAATATAATTAAAAAGAAAATATTTACTCACAATGTGGGCTGTTTTTTATACAGCTTAATTATGTTGTTTTGCTTGACAACTAATAGTTCAGTGTAATATTTGCTTAGGTGTGCACCTTGCAGATATTAAATTAATAAAAACAGATAGTATAATTAAGCCCCAGTTACAATCTGAATTATAATTTGCTTCTAAGGAGGGTATTTTGATAGAAACGAGTGCTTTGATTCTGCTGATATTTCTTATACTCAGGCTACTCAGAGTATAATCTCACCAGGGCATGAGATTTTCATCAGTCTGGGACTCAAACCCACTTATTTTTCACGAAGACAGCAACATGCAAGGACGACTAGATAATTCTGATCATTAATATACTTGTAAGACTGAATTTGTTTAACTTGTAGGAGATGATGCTTCATGGAAGAACATGAGATGGAGTTGTGTTAAATTAAGCTGAAAACCCCTAATTCAGAATCCCATTACTTAAGTGAGACCAACCGGATCAAAAATCGGGCATCTTGGCAATAGTCATTCCCACTTTTGTACATTTAATATATAATGCAGCAGTCCCCAACCCCCGGTCTGTGGACTGGCACTAATCCACAGCATGCCAGAAACTGGGCTGCCCAAACAAGTAAAGCCCCATCTGTGGGATGCAGGCATGAAAACACGCCTACTTTGGCCCGTGGAAAAAACACTCTCTATGGAACTGGTCGCTGGTGCCCAAAAGATTGGGGGGGGGGAACAGGGGACAGACAGACTGATATAATGCATAAACAAGTAATCCTCAACTTACAACCTCAGATGAGCCCAAAATTACTGTGGCTAAATGAAACATTTGTTAAATGAACTTTGCCCCATTTTACGACCTTTCTCACCACAGTTTTTAAGTGAAATATTGCAGTTGATCAGCTAGTAACACTGTCGTTAAGTGAACCTGGTTTCTCCATTGACTTTGCTTGTAAAAAGATCGCAAAAGGGGATCATGTGATCCTGGGACACAGCAACCACCATAAATATACAAGCAGTTGCCAAACATCTGTATGCTGATCATGTGACCATGGGGATGCTGCAATGGTTGTAAGTGTGAAAAATGGTCCTAAGTCACTTTTTTTAAAACTGCAGTTATAACTTTGAGTAGTCACTAAATTTACTGTTGTAAATTGAGGACTACCTGTACTATCATTATAACTATGTAATATAATTTAATATAATCCTGAACTTGGAAAGACTATACTGTGTATGGCTGAGGTCCCATTCCTTTTTATAATTGGGGTAACTCTCCCTTTTTTTTGTGAAGGCCTTCTTTTTCATCCACATCAATCTCTTACCATTCAGCTTCACTAATTTTTCTTTAAGCTATTAATCATTATATGGTCCTGTACAGGGGTGGGTTGTAACTTACCTTGCCGGCAGTAGAAAAAATCCCCGAAAAATCCCCTCCTCCAAAAAGGCCGAAAAGTAGATGGTGACGCATGCGCAGTGCTGGAAACTCGGCTTCTGCGAATGCGCAGAAGAAGAAAAAAATCCCAAAACTTAAAAAAAAAAAATCCAAAACAAAAAGGCTAAAAATAAGATGGCGATGCATGCACAGTGCCGGAAATTCAGCTTCTGCGCATGCACAGAAGAAAAAAATCCGTAAACACCCCCCCAAAAAAAAAATCCAAAAAAAAGATGCCCATGGAGCAGCAGAAACGGCTCCATGACATCACCAGCGGCCTACTCGGTAGAACCGGTACAAACCGGTAGGAACCCACCTCTGGTCCTGTAAGATGTATATGACTCACTCTTTTTCTTACCCTTGAATGACCTTCTGTATTATAATTTTCCCTCAAAAGAGAGTTGTTCGAGGCCTCTAATCATTTCAGCTGACAGTTTTCTGTTCTTGTCCCAGTTCTGTAATGTCCTTCCTGAGATGTGATTACTAGAACTGTGTAATACTCAGTGCTATCACAGCAGGACTTTGGGCTAGATCTCTAAAGCATCATTCAGCAAATGAGCTGGAGAATCCCCAATGCAATAGGATTTCCCTTTTGAAGAAAATGAAGTATAACACATTATCATCTAAAGAACATTCCCTCCTTTTCCCCAAGTACAATTAACTCCAGAGTTTGAAATTACCTACATCCCTTCTGAATGTTCGTGAAGTAGTTGTAGTATGCATTTGTATGAAATCATTACGATGTAGAAGGTTTTCAAGTTTTGTGTAACTCTTTTCCTTATGTTCAATGACAGTAATAATAACTCCCAGGAGGAAAGGCCTAAAAAAGGAATGGAATTAACAATTCACTTAATTAAGAGATTTCCTTTAGATACTCTGTAGATTTTGGGGTTCATATTGAAAAATGCTATGCTTGTTAAGCTCTATCAGTCTTTTTCCTTTGGGATTAACACTTTTAGAAGTTGATTATTCAGTAATATTTTTAGGAGAACAAATGCAATGCACTTTATGCTAACTTAACATGAGTGGCCAAGATGCTTGCCCTTGTTGAAGCCAATGAAAATGGATCATAAATTTGAGTTAAACAACCAGATCCCATATTGCCCCAATGCAATTTGAGGATTCCCCAGGCTGGGTAAATTATCTGTTGGCTGATTAAGCTGGTTTAATGACCCATTTGTGCTATTGTGATATATAAAATGGTTGCAGTAAAGCCTTAAATTTGTGACTTTAATGCTGATGCATGTTTTTGTTAAAGACCCTAGAGCTGCAGTCTAACTAAGATCACAGAGATGAACAAATAGTGAGTTCTCTCATGTGTGAAGGAAAGAGAAACCCTTTTAGATAAAATTAGATAAAATGGACACAGGGCCACTTCAGAACTGACAGGTTGGATTCTAATGCGCAGGTCTCTAAGTTGCAAAGACTGGTACTCAAGCTGTACAGATTTTAAGAAGAAGGGCTTGTTCCTAGTATTTGTTACATTTGTTGTGAATTGTACAGCCTCTTGAACTGATAAATCATTTAAATTATACCATTAAACTTGCAGAAATAACAATGGAGTTGAGCTAGATAATTATTTTAACTTTTTTTTATCCCGTGTCCATTTTTCTTTTTGATTAAAAAAAATAAATCTTTTTCAATCTTGATATCCTAAACTGGAAGAGCTTTATGTAATAAATTTGGGGGAGAGGACCTGGGCCTCTTAAAGATACTTTTGAACCCCAACTTTCATCAACCCATATGCACAGCCAGAAATGTTGGGACTGATCAGAGTTGTAGTTCATTAATATTGGAAAGATCAATGTTTCTGTTCTTCTGATGTAGACATTCTCTTATTGTATTATTATTAGTGTTCATAATACACTCATCTTAGGTAGTTCTCAATTTAGGACCAGAATTTCCATTGTAAAGTGTTGCGTTTGCAAGTAAAGTCAAATCTGATTTTACAACCACTTTTTACAATGGCAGCTAAGTGAATCACCACAGTTATTAAGTGCACATTGTGATCCTAAGTCTGTCTTTCTCTGTCTCTCTCTGTCTCTCTCTCCCCTATCTAACAATCTATTATAGTTTCCAGGAGCCTTTGAATGTCAGCAATGATCTAAAAGCAATATATCTCTGAATTCTCAATGTAATTCTGAATAGACAAAGCTGGTATTCCATTGAAAATAGAATGGACTAGAGCTGCTAAAGCTTCTTTCAGATAAGTAACTATATATTTATAAATATATAACATATATGTGCAAACAAACAACTTCTATAATGTCTATTTATCAATCATATTGATTTCTATTGATTGGCTAAGAGAAATAATGATAATTTTTTTCTGAATTGATGTGGGTTATACCTACCGGTATGCCTTTATGGCTACATTCAGCTCTTCTTTCTTCCAGTTTTCTAGTGTTAAGAACTTTTCAGACAATTTTTTCTATTTAAAGATTTGTTGAAAATCAGTTGATCCAATGGAACATCACTTAGTGAATGGCATGCACACTGAAAAATAGGCTTTTTAAATAGTATAACTAGCTCCAATGGCAAAATATTATGTGTGAATACTTGCATTTGCAAAATACAAGTATTATGAGTTCTATTTTCTTTCATTGAAAGATTTACATGGCAAGATTAAATTTTGGCCAAGAAAAACTCATAGATTTTATGCTAATTGCATTTGTATACTACAGCTATAAAATTACATGGATCCTTGTGAATATTTCATCTATAAGGAGGGCTGTATGTAGAAGATATTAGAGATGTAGAATTTGCTTGCTGCCTATCCAAAACCCTGAATTATTTGCTTGATGTCTCAGAATATAATTAATTAATGCAACGCTAGTTGTGACCTTTTAGAATCCAGAGGCTGCTTTTATGCCACAGTGATTCATCACCTTCCTCTTGATGCCACTCAATAAATAGAAGTGTTATGATAACCTCCTTCCATGACCTTAACTAAAGTGCTGTTAACTGAAAACTCACCTATGTGCCCTCATTTATAATATGCAGAAAAGGACAGGCACTAAAATACATTTTCTACAGTTCTCCATATCTGACCGCTTGTAAAGCATGATGCAAAATTCCAAATTAGGCAAATGTGGTGGACTGATGCAGAAGACATTTAAGGTGGAAAGTGCAAGGGAAGAGGGAGCAAAAGAAATATTCTAGTTTATACAGGGGATCAGGAGGTAAATTAATAAAAGAAATTGACAATCATTCATACATGCCAGCATCAGCAAGCCAAAGGTCATAGCTCATCTGCCATTAAAATGACCAACTTTGAAACTAAAGTTACTCATTTTCATACATAGCTTTGATATTTAGATCACAAGGGAGGAAGAATAATTTCTTTTCCTCCCATAAAAAATAAAATAAAAAAATCTACAGGAGCTATAAATTAGTCCCTTTAAGGAGTCCTGGCTGGCTCATCATAGATTGATTTCATAGGGAAGCTGCTAAGCTGCTAATAGAATTACAATTACCTCTCATAATAAGGAAAACATATATGTGGCAGTGATAAAGAGCAAATCAATACAGGAATAGGTTTTATTTCAGTTTTTTATTCTGTACAAGATACACAGATGGGGTACACAGGTGTCTTCTTTTCCACGAGCCCCTGAATTACAATAATATGTATAAAACTATAGGCTTTGATGTGATTTATCTGTATAGAATAATTCCACTGAGACAAGTGGTTATAATTTCCTTGCGTTAGGACTGAAATATTGAGGCTTGCATTCATGATTTCCAGAAATGAGATTTCTTGTGGTTTTATCCAGAAACTGTCCATCTCCTCACAGCAATAAAAATTGAGGTTCAGCTGAAAGTTATGGAGCAAGGTCATATCACATTTTTAGCGATTCATTTCATGAACAACATTTGCAGGTTACTCAAATCCATATGGATTCTGAGTGGTATGCAACTCTTCTATATATAAAATGTAATAGAATACAGTAAAAAGATGAAAAATAATATGCTCAACATTTCATGTTTCATGGAAAAATGGTAGAGATTCATAATATCTGAATATATAGGCAATATAAAAATTCTACTGTCTATGAACATAGGCAGGCCTCCATCTTTGAAAACTAACTTTTTCTGCACTAACGAGTACAGTCCTTTACACTTCTACATAAAGGTAATTTTATGGCATTTATTTCCAGGTAAGTGGGAGCACAGGGTTACAGCCTTGATGCTTCATTTCATCTACAACGTTTTATCAATCTATGCAATGCGGAGAGGTAAGACCAGTGATGTAAAAATATCCAAAGATAAGCTGGACAACAGTAGCCTTTATCAAAGGTTAAATTTAGTACGGCTGGAAGTAGAATTATAACAACTGACCTTTAGCTGAAAATGGGGTACAGCTTGGTTGACCTGACTGTTGGCATTTGAAGGCTTGCTCCCAAAACTGTTTGACCCAACCCGTATGGCAGAGTGCTTTATTTTATTTTATTTTAAATCAGAGATCACAATTGTGCCAAAAGCTTCTTGCATCAGGAACTACCCTTTATTGCTTCACGGGCCTGAAAAGCTCACTGTGCATTTATGACACACAAAAAAGCAATTTAAAATAAGTAATAAGTTTCAAGTAATCCTTTCCTTCCGAAAGGCCACTTTTGATGTTAGTTTGCAAATCTTTTAATTTGATGCCTGACAAAGTCACCTACACAGCAGCATATTTCTTTTCTTGGTGTTGACAAAAGACGGAGCTATATATTCCCCTTATAAATGGGCTTTCTATGTGTTTTTCCTATCCTGCCATCTGTTACAATTCTCTAGATATTCCTGCAGCCACTCGGATTCATTTCCAAGTAACTGCAGTGACGAGTGTAAAGAATGCAAATAATAAAGTATATTTAAATGAGATATTTAAGTTAACTGAGTGCATCATAAAAATGAGAAATGCAAATTAAAAACACAACACAAGCCTCCCTCAGAATGATCTTGTCACTGTAACTTCTACTTTTCTAATGGAAGCAATTTATTGGGAGCTTTCTGTCTAAGCAGCCGAAGCAGGTGGGGCCCTCTTAACCTTACTAGGATACAACTTGTACAAATACTGTGTCCCAGCTTGGGACTGGACAACCAAGATGGAAAGGAATGGCATTATTGCTATTCTCACTTGAATATGAGCTGGAGAGAACATTTCTTCAACGAAATGACTCATCATATATTTAGGTTCTATCATATCTCAAGACCTAAAATGGACACCTAACATCAAAAATGTCATAAAGAAAGCACAACAAAGAATGTTCTTTCTGCGCCAACTCAGGAAGCTCAAACTGCCC
>JANHFT010002965.1:1996-12651 GCA_032467955.1 Pseudoxenodon macrops | reverse complement strand
CGAGTAGGTAGTAGGCCGCAGGTGATGTCACATAGTCGGGTCTGTTGCTCCGTGGGTGCCAACATCTTTTTTGGGGAATTAAAAAAAAAGTTTTCCCCCCCAGACATTTTATTTTTATTTATTTATTTCATCAAGCATGTATTATATGACAGATATAAATATAAACATGATTATGAACACATGAAGTGGATATGAATAAAAGGGAATATTAGGACAGGGACGGTAAGCACGCTAGTACGTTTATGTACGCCCCTTAAAGACCACTTAGGAATGCGGTGAGGTCGACAGCAAGTCTAAGGGTAAAGTTTGGGGAGTTTGGGGAAGAAACCACAGAGTCAGGTAGTGCATTCCAGGCATTGACAATTTTGTTACTTATTGTACTATCGTGATTTTCCAAATGATGCACTATGGTTTAATTAATGCAAAATGCTATTCCTTAGACCAGGGGTCTGCAACCTTTAACACTCAAAGAGCCATTTGGACCCATTTTCCACAGAAAACAAAACACAGAGCCACAAAACCTGGGTGGGCGTGGCCAACTCAATGCCACTCCCACCCAGTCACATGACAGCCCCAAACCATGCCTACCAAGGTTTTGCAGCTCCTATTTTTTTCTGTGGGAAATGGGTCTCTCCCCCATTCTTCCCTCTCATTTCTGTTTTTCTCTTTTTCCTGCCCCTCTCCTCTTCTTTTTCTTTCTTTCTTCCTTTTCCCTTTCTTTCATTTATTTTCCTCTCATTCTCTCCCTCCATCATTTTCCCATTTCTCCCTTTTGCCCTCTTTCTCTCTCTCATGTTTTTTCTTTTTCTTTTCCCTCTTTTTTCCATTTTTTCTTCCTTCTCTCGTCATTTTTCTCTCTCTTCTTTCCGTCTCTTTCTCTCCCTCAAGCACTCATTTCTCTGTCCCTCTCCCTCTTCTCTCTCTCTCATTACCATATGCTATTCCCTTCGTATTGGCTCAGGAAGGGAAGAGCAGCTGCCAACGCCACCGAATGCAGAGTTCTGGCTCTTCTGTACAGCTTGGCCGGCTACTCTGAGCGTGCAGTAGTGGCAGCGGGAGAAGTCACCATTGCCGTCCTGTGATCCCAGACCGGAAGAGTATCCTGCTTGTGTGTGCGCACCTAAATTCCCTTTTGTCTCTCTCATCTCTCCCTTGTGTATGTGCGCGCACACAAGATAGAGAGTTGAGAGAAAGGGGAGAATTTCCTTTTCTCGCTCATCTCTTTATCTTTCACGCACGCATGTGCACACAAGGGAGAGATGAGAGAGAGAAAAGGTAATTTACGTGCGCACACAAGGCAGCAACAGGGACTCCTCCCGCTGCTGCTACTGCATGCTCAGAGTAGCTGGCCGAGCTGTGCAGGAGAGCCAAAACTCTTCACTTCCTGCATTCGGCAGTGGTGGTAGCTGCTCCTACCTTTCTTCATAAAAAGCATCCTATGGGCAGTGAAAGTCCCTGTGCACTTTTTAAAGGCGTGGCTGGGTCCGCAGCACCCTTTCTGTCACCTTGTCCTCCTGGATCCCATTCCCAGCCAGCCAGCCCTCGTGTTAATGAGGCCAGCGTTGGCCGCGGCGTGGTTGAGCCAGTGTCTTGGGCTGGAGAGCAAGGGACCAAGGCATGCCCAGCACCAATAAGAGCTGGAAGAAGCAAGAGTGAGGCCCCAGAGAATCGGCTCCAGCCGCTTCTCCATCCCCTGCCATCGCCCTTACCTTCTTGGGCCAGGCGAGAGTGACGGGGAGAGGAGGGCGAGGGGTGGGGCGAGCTGGTGGTGGGATCACCTGACAGGGAGCCACAGCAGAAGGCCCAAGGAGCTGCATGCGGTTCCAGAGCTGCAGGTTGTCGACCCATGCCATAGACCATGGCTTAAAAATAATATTGGTTTAATTGATTTCATCACAATGTATACATTTAAATACCAACTTCAGTTTTTGACTTCCTAGAATCTGGTGCAGGAATATGATGATGGCCATATGACGTTTTCTAGCAGTCTTGATCAACTGATGCCCTACAGTACAATATGTTGGGACTGTGTCCATCCAGAATTTCCTGCCAACTTGAATGACAATGCAGTCTGGGACTTCTCAATGATGCCGAAAGCTAATGGATTGAGAAAGTTGCTCTGTAGCAAGAAGAGTTTGCTACTTTTTAAAATCCAGCTCTCCATTTTTGAAATGCAGATGAATGAAATATCCAGAATTTATTTTTTAATATAAAGCATATTTAGGACACAGATTGTTCAATAGCAATTATAGCTCTTTCACTTCATCTGGGAAAAAGAAAAGATGAAAATAGAATCTAGAGGAGCAATTACCGGGCTATTTTGAAAAAAAGCACATGGAGGGCGTTTTAATACTTAATGGGAATCATCACTGGAATGCAAATTGGTTACCAGGTTATGAACCATCTAATAAATCTACTGCATTCCAGCTGGAGTCTTTCCGGAATGTCGTCATCTTTTGCCAGCAGAATTAAAGGTTAAAAAAAAAAGCAAGAAAAAGAGCATTGATAAGGTTTTTTTTTTAAATTCAAGAATCATAAATAAGGAGTCCCCTAGAAGAAGTGCAGATTTAATTGCACACCTGTTGGGCATATCAAAAAAAAAAAGGGGGGGGCAGTGTTCAGGTTTTGCTGAATCGGGTGGAAAAATGTTGCTAAAATGACAATCAATTTTATCCTCAATGCAGAAATAAATTGGTGGCACAGATAAATGTTGAAGTCTACCCCAAAGGACTACATTTATTTATCTTCATTTATTTCTCATGTGTTTTGTTGGGATTCCCGTGGGGCCTCTAAAATCCTTGATACGGCACCTTTAGGCCATGTAAAAGTTTCCACCAAATGCTATTATTTAAAGAAAGGTAGAATAAAACCCTGAAATTTACAGTGATCGATCACATTAAGTATTATATTAAATTAGAAATTAAATCAGTTTTTGTTCTAGCCCTGATTACTTTGCTGCAACCAAGAAAAATGGGCCTGAAATATCTTTGCTGAACAGTGCTATAAATGTCTAGTTTCCAAAGTATGATATACTGCAAATTAAAACAAACAAAACCAACATCAAGCTATATATAAAAGGGAAAGTTTTTCAGTATTTTATTAAGACCTTACATTCTAGGACAATTATGCATCTGTTCAATTGAAATCTGCACCTACAAAAAATGTATAGCATTTTGCATAAATACACATTTCCTTAACAGCTGAGTTGAAATAAATCCTGATTTTGGTTTCCTGCTTAGACAAATACAAAACTTCATTGTTAGATTAGCTGGGTAAATAAGACAGCATGACTAAAATCAAGAATCCCTTAGGATTCTTAGGATTGGGAAGTTTGGATGTGAGATGTTTTTAATATTAAAAAAGTTTAATAATTTTTTTTAAAGAATCCCTAAGAGTTGCAGTTTAATTTATTTAATTCATCAAGCATGTATTAGATAACAGGTATAAGTATAAAGACGATTATGACTACATGAAATGGATACAAATAAAAGGGAATATTAGGATAGGGACAGTAGGCACGCTGGTGCACTTATGCACGCTCTGTGAAGACTTCTTAAGAATGAGGTGAGGTCGACAGAAGACAATCTAAGGTTAAAGATTTGGGGGTTTGTGGATGAAACCACAGAGTCAGGTAGTGCATTCCAGGCATTGACCACTCTGTTTCTGAAGTCGTATTTTCTGCAATCGAGTTTGGAGCAGTATACGAGCAGTATACGATAAGTTTGTATCTATTATGTGATCATGTATTGTTGTGGTTGAAGCTGAAGTAGTCATTCACAGGTAGGGCATTGTAGCAGATAATTTTGTGTACTACACTTAGGTCGGATTGAAGATGGCAAAGTTCTAAATTGTCTAAGGCCAAAATTTCAAGTTTGGCGGCATAAGGTACTCTGTTGCGAGCAGAGGAGTGGAGGACTCTTCTCGTGAAATATCTCCGGAAATATCCACCCAGTTTGTATTTTGTGTTCTGATTTTTTTGCCAATGTGTAAGACAGAGCATACTGTATATTGGTTCAGATTTGGAGTTACCAATTGTTTGACCATTCTGACACATAGTCAAGGTCTTTTTGTAGGGTAGCAGCATTGTCAGTGGTGTTGAATAGTTTTACATCATCAGCAAAGAGAATGCACTTGCGTATAATATGATCGCAAAGGTCATTAATGTAAAGTATAAAAAGTGTGGGTCCTAAAATGCTACCTTGGGGGACACCGCTGTTAACAGGTGCAGGATTTGATAGGGCATTCCCTATTTTGACTACTTGTTGCCTGTTTGATAGGAAAGCAGCTATCCACTTATGTAGGGACCCCAAAATGCCATAAGATTTTAGTTTTAGTAGTAGTTTGTTGTGTACCACTGAATCAAAGGCTTCACAGCAGTCTGTATAAAATTGTGTCTATTGTCTGTCTATTAGCAAAATCTGGATGGCCATAGGTATTGCTTTCAAGGAACAAAGTGAAATGTAAGTTCTGCTTTGGTTACTGATTCATGGGGAGGAAATCAAGTTGTTAGCCTTCTAACCCAACTGAGTTAGAACGTTTTGTACAATTCTACAATTCTAGTAACATGAAAACAAATGAGCTCAAATGGTGAATTTGCTGGTAGTTCTATGAGCATTTGAATTGGGTCATAAGTTGGCTTTTTAAATGTTTATGTTTTCTCAGGTGCAAAGCACATCTGTCCAGGAGAAAGAAAACTCACAACTAATTAAAATATATAGGATTGCAAAATTGGATAGTTGAAAACATGCTGCATTATTGCACTTCTTCTGAATATGCCTCCCACTAGCAATTTATGTTCATTAAAGTATCCTTTCATATACCCTTATCTATAAGGCTAGAAGTACTCCATGTAAGGGACGTGATCCAATGTCACCCATTTTTATATGAAACTAAGCTCAGCAGTTCTGTTGGTTGAGATTCTTCCTAGGATGCTTTTTCCTATAGTGGTCTGTTAAATTCATATTAAAAGTCCTTAAGTAGGATGCCAATATCAACAAATCAATAGGTTTTAGGGCTTTGGGGAACTAAAACTGCAGCCAACATGGAATTCTAGTGACAAAGTGCAGGGATCATTTTGTGGATGATAGCATTTGTCTGCTTGAACAGTCTGAATGCTTTGATATAAAACTTCATATACCAAAAAGGCACAGAAGTGGCTGTTTCCTTGCTGTCAACAATTTATATGATAAGTTTGCAAAGATCTGGATGGTTGCTCCATCCCAGTTGCAGAATTCATTTCCTTTTGAGATAAATAGAAATCTCAAAACCTTTCATAGGCATTGAAAGAAATATCAGTGTTTGCGTTTCAGTATCTTTAACAAGTGGCATTGCCTAACTGGTCTTGGTTGTTATCATAAACACGAAACAAGGTTTGACTTTGTTAGCATTAAGATGGGAGGCCATCAGGAAATCTCAGGGCTAGAAACTAAGTTGGGAAGATAAAGAAACAGTGGCTTTCAGTAAAAATGACCACTTCCCATTTGTTGTTAAGGAAGCTTGATTCAAAGGAGTATTTAACTTTCTTCCTTCATATATTTAGACTCATATAATCACCCATCTCAAACAAGTGACCTTGGGCAATTAACAATAGTTTTAAAACCATGAAAAAGCACAAAAGAGATAAACAAATGGCAACCGACATAAAGTACAACAATTTCACAGAGTGCATCTGACACAGCAGGCCTCACAACTGAGAACACAGTCATGCTTTCAGGGCCTAGTGAAAGACCAACAAAGTTAGGATCAATCTAATCTCTATGGGAATTATATTCCATAGAGCAGGTCCCATGAAAGAAAAGATTGGCTGCCTGGGTCCCAGAAACTGTTATTCCTTAGTGAATGGAATCCATAATATGCTTCTCCTGCTAGATCTGATGGGATGGGTAGACATAACTGGAGAGAGACAGTCTCACAAATAACGTGGCTTCATGTCCCAAAGGGCTTAGTAGGTGATTCCTCAGCACATTTGAACTGAAATTAGAAGAATACCAGAAACCAATCCAGATTGTAGAGTAGTGACATGATTAGGAGACTGGAGGCTAAAACATATGAAGAAAGGTTGCAGGAATTGAATTGGTCTAGTTTAATGAAAAGAAGGACTAATATCCAATATCTAAGGGGCACCACAAAGAAGATGGGGTCAACTTATTCTTCAAAGCAACTGAAGGTCAAGAAGCAATGAATGGAAACTAATCAAGGAGAGAACCAACTTAGAACTAAGGAGAAATTTCCTGACAGTACAATTAATTAGTGGAATGACTTGCCTCCAGAAGTTGTGGGTGCTCCAACACTGGAGTTTTTAAAGAAGAGATTCATTTATCTGGAATGGCATAGGTATTTTGCTTGAACAGGGGGATGGACTAGAAGACCTCCAAACTTTCTTCCAACTCTGTTATTACGTTAATAACAGAGAGAAAGTCCTTGGAATTATTTATACTCCTTACAGACAGCTGGCCCTTTGCTGTCTTTTAGCAAGTCATTAAGGAACACCCATTTGCACCACTCAGGTGACCCTGATGACACAGATAAGCCTCCAGGTGACCTTAACAACTTGCTAAAAAATGCAAATGACCAGCTGTCTGCAAGGAATATAAATCCTTCCATTCCTCACCATCCATTCAGAGCTGAAGAAGCTTCTTGGATGAGAATCAAAATGTCTTCAAAGAAAAACCAGAAAGTCCAGTTGCCTCTTGAAAAAGCACCTTTGGGATGGCCACCCTATGTTCTTTCCAAGACTCAATTAATTAATTAATTAATTAATTCATCCATAGAACAAACAGTCCTTGGTACAATTAATTCCTTTTTGCTTCTATAACTCTGTAAGTGATGTAATGATAGGAGTTTCCAGACAAAAAGTGCTTAGCATTATAAGGGAAGGCACTATACAACAATTCTGTTTTTTTTTTTACTAATAGCAAAAATTATGATGATAACAAATGAAAAACATGTAATTCATTTATTCACAGACATACCCTCTTTGAATTGCTTTCAGCAAGAAAAATGAAGGAATAGCTATTGGTTGGTGGCCATATTTACTACAAACTAGGTTTTGAAAAGACATGGAAGAATTTGGCATTGATAGGACACAGCAAACGATAGATAAAATCCTCCTAGGACCCGAAGATAAGTTTATAACCAAAATGTACACTTATCTACTACACCTGGATAGAGAAGAGGAGGTAGTAAAAGGCAATATGATTGCATGGGGAAGAAATTTTGGGTATGTACTATCAATTAGAAGATTGGGAAAAGCTATGGACAAAAAATTACAAGTTAACAATGTCGGCCTCGTATAAGGAAAATATGTATAAGTTGTTCTATCGCTGGCACCTTGCACTGGCAAGGTTAGCCAAAATATATCCAAATTTGAGCTCGAGATGCTGGAAGTGTAAGCAAGAACAAGGTACTTATTACCACATGTGGTAGTCCTGTCCGGAGGCAAAGAAGTATTGGAATAAAATAAGAATATGGTTGCAAGAAATCACAAAGTCGCAAATTGAATGTAAACCAAATATGTTTCTGCTTGGGATCCTTAGAGGAACATGGGCTAAAGAAACGCAATATATTATAATTCATATTTTGACCATAGCTAAAGTAGCATTCGCACAAACATAGAAATTGGAAAGCAGTCCCCCAGACAATATGGTAATAATGAAAATAATGGATTGTGCAGAGATGGTAAAGCTGACATTAGAATTGAAAGATCGTGAAGAAACAGAATACTATATGGTATGGGATCAACTATATGAGTGGTTAGAAAAGAGGAAAAATAAGTGGGTGTACAGTATTAGTATATTACTATCATAAACAAGTAGCTATAAATGTGAAAATATACACAATGAAAACGAGATGGAACAATGTATATATGTATGTAAATAACCAAATAGTTGTCAACATCCTAGGATTAAGAAATATGAATATGTATATGTTTTTAATGTTGAAAACTCAATAAACAATTAAAAAAAAATGAATTGCTTTCAGCAAACTTGCCAGCCTATTTTCTGCTTGAGCCAATTGAACTCTATGACAATCAGTGTTCAGAAACTTCCTTAAATTTGTAGAGATGTCCCAGATGCTTCATTATTATCTTCTTTCTTGGAAGAGCCGTGGCAGAAGAGCACAACAGTGTTATGTCTTTTTCTGTCTGGGATTGCCTGCCACTTACTTGATGATGCTTGCTGTGGTTTGTAAGAACTTTGTCCTTGGCCCAATGGGATTTTCTCCTTGTCAGTTGTAAAGAGCCACAAGGAGTGACCTTGATGATACCTTCATCTGCTTGTCTGTCTCTATCTACTTAAAAAAAAATTGAGCAGGATAAATTCTACTAGACACATTTCCCTGTCATTTAGCCTTTATAGTATCTCAAGGATTTTCTGTCACTGATATTTTCCTAGGTTAAAAGCATTCATCTTTTCCTCTAAGAGGAAGAGATAGATGTAGTCCTTGGAGTTTTGGCAGAAAAACAGCTTGGATCGTGTTTAGTGCAGGAGTAAAGTTGCACCGATTTAGCATATACATCAACCAAATTTTACAGATTTTCATAATTGCTTTCTAATGCGGTTCACCCAGCATTAGACCCAAAATGGGGGGGTTGGGGTTAAACATTCCTTCAGCAAATTTAAACAAATCAGAAGCCAAGAGAGTAATAAGATATTTATCTTTTTTTAAATCCAGGTTTATTGTACACCAATCAGAACTCTCTTTGGGGGAGATGGGTGGTTCGAAGGCAATAAAAACAAATAAACAAAAGCTGCAACTTTGTGATTGGGAATCTCATAGTACCGTACTTGTAAACGTTAATGAAAGAAACCTGGTGCTCCCTTTGTAAAGTTTTATTTGTACAAGTCAATTTTATTTTTAAGCATGCACTTCTGCATCCAGAAACATGCATCCTAAAGAATGTTATTGAAATTTCCTGCCCTCCCCTCTCCCAAATACTGACATCCCTTCTGTCAACATTTTGTGGAAGATTAAGATGGGTCTGTAATGGCAACTGTCCTGAACAATGTAGTACTTGAAAAGACTTTGCTAAATACAGTATATGTGCGATAATAGTATGAAAAAACAACAGAATCATGTTATCAATCAGTCAATCAATCAATCATGCTACCTATCTGGGCCACAACTGAAATAAGAGAAATACAGTAACAACTAGTAGAAAAGAAGAGATGGTGAAAACAAAAGACCAGATGGAAACAAGACAAAAGGATTTCAGTTTCCTTTGCCAGGGTGAGGGGCCAGATTTTCAAGGCCCTTTGAACTATCCACAGGGCGTGGTCTATCTGGATCTTAGGAGGAACCTCATTCCAGATACCAGAGAAGGTATTTCTTCTGGTTTCTAGTAGAAGGCATTGTTTAATCAAAGGAATCAGGAGTGTGCCAACTCTGCCAGATTATATAGGTTGGGTAAATACTATGGAGTTCTTTCCTGCTTAAGCAGGAGGTTGGACTAGAAGACCTCCAAGGTGCCTTCCAACTATTCTATTCTATTCTATTCTATTCTATTCTATTCTATTCTATTCTATTATATTCTCACCAGGTATCCATTCATGCAGTTAATCCTTTCCCGTATCTGATTATATTTGATGCCCCAAACAATTCCTAGACTTCTTGACTGAGTCAGCTATTCTGTTTAATGAAACAGCAGGCATGGATTCAGTTACTGAGTTGAACCTCCTAATGTTCACTTAGTTAGGTCAGCCTTTCCAATCTGACCCTGCCAAAAATCTTCTTCTATACGGTTGATAAACAGAGTCAGGACAATGACAACTTCTACCAGCCCTTGCTAAAAACCTTCTTCTCCCATAAGAGGCTACAAAACTGATGTTCTTGAGTTTCAATGTTCCTTGCAAGGGAGGTAAGAAATGGAAAAACTTGAATTCTTCCCATGAAACTTGCTTTGATTATAAAACTCTGAAATGGGTGTCCCTTAAGTTATTTCCTTTTTCCCAGATTCATATCTTTCTAACAACCCAGAAACAAAGTTCATCAATCCATTTTAAAAATGGTTGTCTCAACTTCTATGTCCACTTCCAACAAATCCTTGTTTAGAAGGTACTAATAAAATATAAGTGACAAGGACTGAGAGAAGAACATGATGTCATGTTTTCCCCTTTCATCCAAGCATTTCCTCAAACTCTTCTACACTTGTAATCTTTGGCGTCACTTTCCCAAATATCTGTCTATAGAGGAATAAGGTGCATAAAACCTACATTATTTTATTTGGAGCCCTGGCAATTGGGAGTTCAGACCAGGATCCAGCATGGAATCTATATTCATTATGCTTTCAAACACTGGGATCAGGAAAATGGGACCTTTTGTGATCTCTTGATAGCTTTTGATAGCATCCATTGTGGTGTTCTTCTTGGCCATCTCCAGCAGATTAGAGTAATCCACCATTAAACCATCTTTCCAAATAGCCTCAATTTTCCAGTGTCTTTCTCCCCACTTGGAACTGAACCAAGATGGACATTTCTTCCAACAGTATCCTGTAATTTGAAATTATATTTGAAGAAATGTCATTTGTATTTATGGAATCTTATTTTTTCTTGATCTTAAGGCTTAAATGTATTTGGGGGTATGGAAGATAGATAGATAGATAGATAGATAGATAGATAGATAGATAGATAGATAGATAGATAGATAGATAGATAGAT
>JANHFT010002964.1:148954-165759 GCA_032467955.1 Pseudoxenodon macrops | reverse complement strand
AGAGAGAGAGAGAGAGAGAGAGAGAGAGAGAGAGAGAGAGAGAGAGAGAGAGAGAGAGAGAGAGAGAGAGAATGAGAATTTGTTCCAATTTTCCAACATGTTACCCTACATGTTTTGGGACAACTCAATATTTCTCAACCAGTTTCTGGAACTGTAGTGCAATGTTCACATTAAAACTAAAGCCAGTTTGGTATCGTGGTTAAGGTCTCAGGCTAGAAACCAGGAGATTTTGAACTCCAGTCCTGCCTAGACACAAAGCCAGCTGGTTGACCTTAGGCCAATTCCTTTCTCTCAGTCCTAGGAAGCAGACAATGGCAAACCACTTCTGAAAAACCTTGCCAAGAAAATCAGATATGATTGAACAAAGAAAAAAAGAACTAGGACAGCTAGCAGAGAACATGAATTCATTATGTGATGTAGTCCACCTCACTATCTCAATACTAGTGTACATGTCTATATGCAAGGACTAATGTTTGAACTGCGTTTTTATGCCATCTTTTCATCAAAGAATGATGCTCAAAGCAATGTATATTCTATCCTTATTAGCACTGCTAGACTTGGGACTACTGTAAGTACCTAAGGCTTGACTGGTCCCATAGGACTCTGTACTGCATTTGAGAGTCTCTTCTTTGGTGCTCTCTTTGTTGGTTTATAGGAGAGCGAGTGGAGTAAGTCAGTTACCCAGCCTTGTACTTGTATAAACTGATTGGCAGGAGACATAAAGTTTCAGGCAATCTTCTTTCCAGAGCTCTACTAACAGGAATTAGGAGCCCTCAATTATATTCCCAGAGCATCCATTTCATTTGCATGAAATATTTTTGTTTTAATTGTCAACTGCATCTACATCTTGAGGGGTGAAAAAGATAATACGTTAGCCGTCCTTAACAGGCTTACAGATATGACCTACTGCTAGTTTAAAAGGAAACGGGAAGAAAGTGTGATGAAATAGCTGCCACACTAAGGAGTGTGATAGAGAACCCGAAACCACACCGGGGCTCCTTAAAAAGCCTGCTAAGACCTTTGAGATTTGTTTTTGACAACCCTGCAGTAATTCATCTTTTGTAGCCTATGATGGCTACAGTGCTTCATGAAGAAGAGTAACACTGCACATTTATTTTAACGGTTTGATGACAAATTACCTGGATACATCTTACTAGCCCATGCACTTATTGATTATGCTTAATACAAATGCCTTCCAACACTTCAAGCACACGAGCCCTCGGGGCTCATTGGAAATAATTCAACTGACAGGTTCAAGATTAATAGCTTTGCTCTTTCTTTTTTGGGATGCTTTAGCATATTTAATAGATGACTGTCCCCAATTTTTCAATATGGTAACCTTGGAGAGCTAAAGAATTGAACTGGTAAAATGTTACATGCTTTAAAGAACTGAAAACTTAAACCAGAACTAATTGATGTTGGATTAGCTATCTAACCTGATGCTCCTCAGATGCATTGCGACCACAATTTCCAGAATTCCCATTTCACACCGGTTGACTAAGAACTCTGGGATTTGTGGACATAACACATCTGGACAGCACAAAAGCAAATGGGTGCCACCTGCTTATATAAAGTTTGCACTTTTCTATTTTCTGCCATCAAGATACATGCCTTCAGCTTCTATATTTTCAACTTTCTGTCCACCTTTTTAAAGTATTTGCTTGCTCTTAGGCTGAGTGCCTAACAACAGGAAAGAGGTAAGAATCATGGCCTTTTAATTTGGTGGGTTTACATGCTTCATTTCTTGAAGTTCCTGTTCTATGGAAATGGAAAGATGAATATATTCTATACGAGTCTTTCCCAGCCAATGAAAGTGCCGGCTGGAAATGCACACTGAATCCAATATATGTGAGCAGCAACAGGTAGGAAAGAATTATTTAAGACAAAGCAATTTTTCTTCCAGACATATCAAAGTAATTTGCATCTTCTTTTCTTCCTTTCCAAAACACTTCATATAGCAGCAGAAAAGTAAACAGAGTAGGATTGTTTTAAGAAACTTAAAACTGTTTAGAATCCATATTTGAACACATGGCTGGATCGTTATCTAAAAATATTTATGCAAGTCTATTGAGAATGCCAATGGGAGTGGGTGTCCCCCACTGAATTAAATGGACTAATTCTTCATTTGACAATTGCACAATTTCACTGCAGAAGATTATTACAGTATTATAGATTAGTTTTCATATGCAACTACAGGGGAGGGCACATTAGTCATATATATCTATATATAGTTATCTGGCAGCATCTATGAATACTGGCAAGAATATAATACAATGGATACATATGCAGACTGGAATTCTGCGAGCTGAGATAAAAACCAAGTGGCTTTTTTTTATTATATGTATCTTCCACATGAGAAAATATATATGCATATACAAAAAATATACATTCCAACATCTTCACTTTCAAAAATAAGTTGATGTCTGAGATCATTAGGTCTCTGTCATATCACTTTACAGAAACAAAGACAAAGATTTCCAGATTTTACCTCCTGAATTTTAGAATCAGTAGTTTACACGTATTTATTCATCAGGTAAAACTTCAATAGATTCAAATTCAATTTCAAAGTAGAGCTGGAAGGTACCTTTGAGATCTTCTAGTCCAAGCCCCTGCTCATGCAGGAGACCCTATACCATTTCAGACAATTGGTTGTCCAATATCTTTTTAAAAATCTCCAGTGATGAAGCACACACCACTTCTGAAGGCAAACTCTTCCACTGGCTAATTGTTCTGAGTGTTATGAAGTTTCTCCTTAATTCCAGATTGCTTCTCTTTTTGATTAGTTTCCATCAGAGGTGGGTTTCTACCGTTTCGGACCAGTTCTACCGAGTAGGTAGTAGACCGCTGATGACGTCATGGAGCCGGTTCTGCTCCGTGGGTGCCGCCCTCTTTTTTTTTGAATTTTTTTTGGGGGAGGTGTTGAATTTTTTCTGGGTTTTTTTCCTTCTGCACATGCGCAGAAGCCGAGTTTCTGGCACTGCGCATGTGTCACCATCGTGTTTTTGGACTTTTCTTTTTTTTGGAATTTTCCATGTTTTTTTCTACTGTGCATGCGCGCGCCCACGCGGAGCGGAAGGCAGTGAACCGGCAGCAAGGCAAGTTAGAACCCACCCCTGGTTTCCATCCATTGTTTCTTGTCTTGCCTTCTGGTGCTTTGGAGAATAAATTGTCCCCCTCTTCTTTGTGGCAACCCCTCAAATACTGGAACACCATTATCATGTCACCCCTAGTCCTAGACTATGGATGCAGATTGCTCCTCTCCTTATAACATCCTAGTACCCTCAAAATTGGCCCTGGTTAAAGGAACTCCAGAATATGGAATTGCTACAGAAAAAAAATATGGAAATCCTGCTCCACAAAGCATACTATAGTAGGTAGAACACAATCCTTTAGGTGGGGAAAACCAATGTATATGACCCATAGCCCATGCATTACATCTTTATATTCTTTCGTGAGTACTAGAGTACTAGATTTAATTTTGAGGGAGGTAATTGGTTAATATTTTAGCTAGCTTGCTAGCTGGCCTTAATGAAGCCATTCTCTCTTAGATTTGTGTTTATAATATTCATTTTAAGTTTATAACTGAGTGAGGCACTAAACATGATACATAGTAATACATAGTATATGAAAAACAGATGGAGTAATTTTATTTAATGATGGAATAAAAATGATTTTTGTCTACATTTTGACATGAACCTTTGCAGTTCTCATTTCCTGAACAATTATTAATTGGAACACATTTACCAAATATGTATCTCTCCATATTTTAAGATACTCAGGAGAATATACTAAAGTAATAACTAAAAGGGGAAGACAGCTACAAACAGGCATTAACATGGAAAGAAGGCAGGCCACTGTCTGACTTCCATCCTTCACAGGTTGAAGTCTAATCTAGGAAGTGCATGTTACAGTGAAAGAGGTCGTCTAACCCAGAGGTGGGAAAGTATGGCCCATTTATGACTTGTGGACTTCAACTCCCAGAACTCCCATGCAGACTCAGGAATTCTGGATTCAGGAAGTCCACAAATAATAAAAAAAGGGCCGTAGTTCCCCACCTCTGCTCTAACCCAAAGATCCTCTTCTTCAGTGGAAGTCAGTTGATGGTTTAAAAAAAAACTATTATCCAGGATTTACTATTTGAAGAAAATGCTATTCGGGCGTCTGTTGCCAAGAACCAACTCTGTCTGTGGATTAGAGAGTGGAAACATGATGTGGTCCATGACCTGTAGAATTTCACCTCTAATATACTGTCAATTTTGAGTATACGCTGAATTAGCGTGGCCAGGACAGTATAAATGCACTGCTGGTGTACTGTTCATCCTGTTGTCTATTGGCATGCGGATTATCTAGGGTTTTTTTTGTGGGAAAGGGGGCAGTTTCCTTATCATGGAGTTTTCAATATTCATGCTGACTCAAGTTTGCAGACTCAAAGGCATCTCAGAAGTTAATGGCCCCTGATCTGTCCTAACTAGTATCTGACTTACTTTTTTTTAAAAATCAAGGTGAGGTTGATACTCTGTTCAGGTAAAGCAGACACTTTGAAAGTACAGGAACTCTGTGCAGTTTCATCATGAACAGATTATTCCCTGGTCAGTGTTGGATTGGCAATCAGTTCTTCCTGTCAGATTATGTCTAATAGATAGAACTGAGGGTTTGTTTAACACCTCAGCTGTTGACATTGCAAGCTTTGGAATAAGGTGCCAAAAATACGCTGATGCCACCCACTCCAAGAAAGCAGTTGTTGGATATTGCATAATTCAATGACATGCTTAACTAGGGAGAACAAACAAAAATTAAAACCCAGACAACGCACATTAGTAAATCTAAATTAGACTCAGGGTTTAAGGTTCAAGGGGGGGGATGGATGAAGTTGCCCTCCCCCTAAAAAAAATATGACCACAGTTCAAGGACAGTAGCAAGCTGGAATTAAGGAGAAATTTCCTAACAGTGAGAACAATTAACCAGTGGAACAGTTTTCCTTCAGAAGTTGTGGGTGTTTCATCACTGGATGTTTTTAAGAAGAGACTGAACAGTCACTTGTCTGAAATTATATACCGGTAGGTCTCCTGCTTGAGTAGGGGGTTGGATTAGAAGACCTCCAAGGTCCCGTCCAGCTCTATTCTGATTGATTCTAAACTCTTGCTGGATATGCAGATTGTACCAGCTAGGGGTACAGCTAGTGTCAAGAAAAAACAGTTGGATTTTGATGACAGCGAACTATGTCTTCGTACATTCTCTGTCCTGTATGAGAGTTCCTTACATAATTCCTAGTTTATAAAATGGACTTCCTCTCTATTTAGGAAATTTGTAAAGAAATATTTTCCTGCTGGATTTTCAATTGTTTATTTTAAGGGTATTTTAATAAAGGGTAAGCAGTTATTGATACATATTTGAGCAGAGATCAATCTATTAATAAAGCATAAGATGTACTTATGTTGAAGTAACTTGGGAAACATGGGGAAATGTCCTTCTGATGTGTAGGAATGAAGACATGCACAATAGAACAAGCTATTGGAAGAGAAGAAAAGTAGAAATAGGACTGGTGTTTTATTTTGCTTTACGTTTGGGTTAATTCAAAGCTTAGTGTGCACTACAATTCTAGTAGTACAATGCATATTAAGTAAATTAATTTTAACAGGTACAAGGAACTTGTATTACAACTTTCATCATTCTCCATCATTGGCATATTTCTGAAGCTGCCAGAAGTTACAGTTCAGCAAAATCTAGAACAGTGATGGCGAACCTATGGCATGTGTGCTGGAAGTGGCATGCAGAGCCATCTGTCCGGGCATGCCAACCGTTGCTCTTATGGGTTCTGGTGTGCACATGCACGCCAGTGATGGGTTCTAAATGTTGTTACTGCCAGTTTGCTCAGGGGTGTGCTGTGGCCATATGTGTGCTCCGTGCGCGCGCATGTGCAGTGCTTTTAAAAAGCTTCTGTGCATCCGCAGAAGCAAAATCCAAGATGGTGATGCCTATGGCACCACTGAAAGAACCAGCTTGGGGGCATGGTAGGCCCGGGTTTCTAATGGTTATACCGAACCGGGCCGGTAAGTTATTAACGGTTCGGTAGAACTGAACCATTCGTAACCCACCTTTGATGCACACCAGCCAGCTGGTCTTCACGTGCACGGGAACATTGGAAACCGGAAGAGGAGCTACCTGGCGCACATGCCAGCTGGACTTTGTGCACACATGCCTGCCAGAAACCAGAAACCAGCTTCCCGGCGCGCACATGCTCAAAGACTCTCTTCTTTGGAAAGGACATCAGTGTATTAATAATATCATTCTTTGTTGCACATTTTGTCTCATACTTACAAGTGTTGAAAACGCCAGCAAAGACCCAGCACTGTCCATATCGCACTGGCTCCTTAGAGCTATAATACTCCAATAGAATGTCTACACTTCCTGTCCAGGATGATGGTGGTACTCCATATTCATAAATGTTGTCCCAAGACCCATAAACCACACCATTATCATCTTTAGAATTGATCTGAAGAATAAATGAATACATTGAGTAATTGCTGATGTTAATCTCCATACAGACCAAAAATATTTAACCTATGCCAATTATAAATTACTGTAAAATGCCGGTGTATGATAGAATAATTGTCTTAAGAAAACAAAGAAGATACAAAGATTAACATTTTGAAGCAAACAGGAAAGTTGGATTACATGTTTATTTTGATGTTTGGAAACAGAGAAGGGTGTCTAATAATGGTGGAAGAAATTGAACTGACCCAACAGCTAAAAATAGGTGCTTTACAACTGAATCTGAAAGAAAACTTAGCCTTGAAACATAAGTATTATGTAACTACAAGACACTCCACATTTTTCTGGAGAAATAGAGAATGACTACTTTTTCTGTCTGAAAATAATGCTTTAGAACAGTGTTTCTCAACCTTGGCAATTTTAACATGTTTGGATTTCAACTCCCAGAACTCCCCAAATTCTGGGAGTTGAAGTCCAGATATCTTAAAATTGCCAAGGTTGAGACACACTGATCTAATAGAAAGTTTTGAATTCTTGTAATGAAAAAGATTCTTACTCTCCGTTTATGATTTTTGATTATTTTTTTCAATTATATTTTCACATATTGTGGGCAAACATACTATAATCAAAATAGAAATTATCAATATCTCTCCAGTTGTTGCTGGATTCCAAACAAATGGAATGCTACGCAGTGTTCATTTCAATCTAAAGTGGTCTGTAAAGAAAAGCAAAAGGTACCTTTGTTGGATTTAATCCAAGTACATTTTGGAAGAAACCCAATCTATCATCCAGATTTTCCACAGAAAGGAGGAGTAAACCTGGAGCCCGTAAGACCATTTGTGTAACTGCTTCTTTGGGAAATTTTTTTGATATTAGATAGTCGACTCTGAAAAATAAGGAAATACATTCATTTATAATGAAAGAAAGTAAAGTGGCAACCATTTCTCCAAATGACATCTCCGGCATCATCTATCAAAGTAGCAGATATTTCAATAATATTACCAAGCAAAGCAGCTAAAACGAAAGGTGGAAAAGCAAAACTAAAGCAAAATACCACAATTCCAAACTAATGAGAATAAAACCATAATGTAAAAAAATTAATTGATGGACTTAAATAAATGTTCTGTCAATACTAGCTGAGTTTTGCGTTGTGATCTTACTATCCCATATGTTTTACACTAAAACAAGCATGGAAAAAATATATGTTTGCAACTGAATGCAAATAAATTTTGATTTTAAGGAAAAACTCTTAATCAGAGGTGGGTTCCTACTGGTTCTATCCGGTTCTATAGAACCGGTAGTAATTCCGTGATGATGTCACGGAACCGGTTCTGTTGGTGTCTCCGTGGGCATCGCCATCTTGGATTTTGCTTCTGTGCATGTGCAAAAACTAGTTTTTGATTGCTGTGTGTGTGTGCTCGAGGCGCAACCTTGAGCGAACCGGCAGTAAGAAGATTCAGAACCACCTCTGCTCTTAATAAACTTAAATGGCATGTTTAATAAATAAATCAAGAAAGGTTATCAAACTGGCTCTAAAGATTTACATTCTTTCTCTGCCCAAAAGATATAACCATGGAAAAAGTGCTGGGAATTCATCTTGGACATTCATTGTTCTTCTAGCCTATTTCTTAAAATAGAAGCCTTAGTACTATTCGGTTCATGAAAACCTGTTTGTGGGGAAGGCAGGCTTTCTGGACAGAAGGTCAATTGTGAATCTCAGAAAGCATTGAGGGTAAACTGGCCAAGCAGAGTTGGATAAACATTTCCACTGTAATGTTGTAGTTACAAAAGGGACAGTGAAATGAATTAACTTGAAAAGGGCCCCAAAATCAACATGTTCTTGGCATTGCCAACTGACCCATAAAGAACCAACTGTAATGTTCTCGTCCTTTTTTGTTTTAATTAACCTCCCCCAAATGTAGGTAGCGTATTCTCCAAATTTTACATAGAAACACTCTACAGGCTTTTCATGCTATCAAAATTCGGACGATTGGGAGAAGAAAGATTATATAAGGGAATTGTTATTTATTTCATTTCATTTTATTGCCTTCCATTCTCCTGTTTTTTAAACGAACAGTATTTTAAAAGAGTGTCATAATTACTTAACTTTTATCCCATTTCTGAATCTACCATTTCACCAGAACATGCTTTAATAGTATTCACAAATAGATTCCATTCAGATATAACAGAAACCATGTTTTAGCAATTGCATTGATATTTAATCTTTCTTCTCTTTTGTGTGTTACAAGGGACAAAATCAATGTTTCCTTTGATTTTAACATTCCCTTGTGATGCTGAGGAATCTGGGATTAGGTTTTTAATTACGGATTCTTTGCACACTAGCAAGTGATTTAGGGCTTACAGTCATAATTCAGCAGCATCTGAGGTGACTGTAAATTTCTAAATGGGTGCATTTTTAAAACACTGCTATATAGTCCTCTGGAAACTTAAGAGATACTGGTCTTGCATTTGAATCGATTTAAAATTCAAGTCATTTTACATCTTCCATTAGTAAAATGCATAAAGATTGTAAGCGTGAAGAAAGTGTTCCAATTTCTCTGTCACTAACAGCCAACCAGTATTGTAGCCCTATTAAGAATTATCCATTTTCAATGGGCTGTTATGGCACTCCTATTTCAGACTCCATGTTTTAAAAAAAATATGTTTCCTATCTGCTGTTAGAGGTAATCATTTCCCTTGAACAGGTTATCACAAAAACACTGCATGAGATTTACAGAATTACTTAGTTGGTCATAAATATAACTTTTAGCAAAACTTATTGATTTTCTTAGATATTTCAAACTTCAAGAATGTTATTGTATACTAAATCTCTTTTCATCCCATTTTAATTATATTATAATCAAGATGTAACTGCTGAAATATTTCCTCTGTTGATAAAAGGCTAGATTTTCCCTTCAACCAGAATATGTGATTAATAATAAGTCCTTAAGAAAATGGTAAGTAAAATGAATTAAATCTCTAATCAACCCTCTATTTTTTATGTTAATCTATTTGACAAGGAACATGTCTGTGTTTAGCAAGTCTCAACAATCAAATTCTGTCCCTACAATTCAGAATGCATTACAAATTTTACTGAAAATAAAACAAAAATCTATTTTTTCCAGTTCAGGAAAACCTCCATGAAAATTCAATGCATGCATTTTTTTGGACTCTATTTGGGAAGGAATCGTGTATAATAATGAACAGAACTTGGCATCCTTTCTGAATAGCAGCTGCTTATACTTGTTTATGTGAATCAGTTGAAATTACAAATAGCCCTTATTGAGCAACCACAATTGGGACTGGGGACTTGGTTGTTAAGTGAATTGGTTGCTAAATGAAACCATGATTGGGTTTATGATCTTACATCAGCTTTCCTTTGCTTTACAGACCTGTGAAGGTTGTAAATGCAAGGGTTGTTGGTCACAAAATTACTTTTTCATCACCACTGCAGCTGTGAATGATTGCTAAATGAGGCAGTTGCTAAATGAGGATTACCGGTATGTTCAATTTGGAAAAACTTTGGCCAGCTACACAAAATCCATTTGGAAAATAGCAAGCTTAGTAACCTACTAACCCTACCAAAAGACTATACTCTGATATGAATCATCTACTGTCCAATGTAGACTTAAGAATTCACGTACACCTTTCTCATCAGCTTTTATTCTTCATGCCAGCAGTGCTGTTTAGAACTTCTTAGCTCCTGTTACCATACCGAACCTACCATTCTAAAGTAGTGTCACTGGAGCAAACAAGAAATCCAAGGACTTCCAACCCAATGCAGGTTTAAATATCTGAGGTTTAGTGGATGAGGGAGTTGGAATGCCCAGATGTCCTTACCTTGTTTTTAGATCTTCCACCTCTTCGTTGAGAATATAAGGATTTTTAGTGAGCAATGCCCCAAATTGTGTATCTTTCAAACCAATATCATTAAGAAATAGAAGGATTTTTTTAATATCAGTTTCAAAATCGAGTTTTACAACAAGCTGGCCTGCATTTGGATGTTTTTCCAACTCGGACAAGTTGACTCCTGCAGGAAATTCAAAAACAGATTACATAGCCATTCAGTGAAAATAAATATTTGTCCTGCAGTGTGCCCAATTTTGTACATGCAAATCCTAAAAGCTATGTGTTTTACTTTAAATATAAATATGATTATACTTGGAACAACCGCACTGAAATCAATCAGCTTTAAGGTACACATTCATTATTTTAAGTCATATTGACATCGACAGGTTTATTCTAAGTATGATCATGTCTGAATCCACCCCTGATGTTAATGTTAATTCCTATCATTCTGGTAAAATCAACAGATCAGCTCTATTCTTTAAAGGACTCAGAAGAATATTGATTACTGGCACCAGAGGTGGGTTCCTACCAGCTCTATCCAGTTCTATAGAACCAGTAGTAACTTGGTGATGAAGTCACGGAGCCGGTCCCATCAGTGTCTCTGTGGGCGCCGCCATCTTGGTTTTTAATTGCTGTGTATGCACGCGTGCTCTTCATGAGTGCACACGCAGCGCAACCCTGAGCAAACCAGCAGCAAAAATATCCGGAACCAACCTGATTGGCACCAAATAATTTAATATGATACAGAAACAGAAATGTTAATATATTGATTGTAAAGGTAATAAGTAATACTGTATACATCCTGAGGTACATGTAGTAAATAATAGTTCTAAAGAAGTTACTTTCAAAATTCTTCATGAATTTCTTGTATTTAGGAACCCTTCTATCACAAATAAATTGTGCAAAAGTGGTTTCTGCCCTCAATTATACCTTCCATCATTTTATGATAGAAATATGGTATATTCTGCAAACATGAATGTGTTGCATATTCAAAAACATGACTGGTTGTTATATAGCAGTGATGGCTAACCTTTCTCTGCTCGGGTGCCAAAGCGCGTGTGCCCCCACCCATACTGCAATGCCCTCCCCCCCATGCATGCGTGCACTCCTCCCTGCGTTGCCTCCCCGCGCATGTATGCAGGCCTCACTGAAGCCTCAGATCTTCCAGTTAGCCCCTTGTGCCGTTTTTCACTCTCCCCAGGCTTCAGGAATGTTTCATGAAATGGCACAACAGGCCAACCGGAAGTTCGTTCCATTTTTTCATTGTTTCCGAATTTCCGGTTGGCCTGTTGTGCTGTTTTTTGCTCTCCTCCGGCTTCAGAAAAGCTTCCTGGAGCCTGGGGAGGCCAAAAACGCCCTCTCCCGCCCTCTGGAAGGCTAACAATCAACTGGCCAGAATGCGCATACACGTTGGAGCTGACAGAGGGCAATGCCTCATGTGCCCTCAGATATGGCTACACCTGCTACCTATGGCACGTGTGCATTAGGTTCGCCATCACGGTTATATAGTAAAAATGGTTATCACAGAATCCCAACATACCACAAAGTGCAGCTATACTTACCTAGAAGCACCAATTTGCGCAATGTTTCCGAATGGTCAACATAATCTCTAAGTGAGAAAGATTCTAACGGAGGGGGTGGTGCAGCTTTGATTTGAAGAGACTCGTCTTCTGAAATTTTCTTCAAGGGAGATATAGGCAAGTCATCATCCAAATCTTAAATTCATTAAAGTGAAAAAACAACTGAAGTTAAGGAAGTGATAGAATACGAAACACATGGCTTTTATATGGTGAACAGCGCTGAACTATCTTAGTTACTGATAAATAACTCTAATGAGAATTATTTTATTATTCTGGATTAAATTGATTATTGTTCCTTCAATTTCATTACAGTATTTGTTTTCAAAATATATGGGAAGGGAGATTCTGCCTTTTAAATAGTCTATTGAAGTCTATTATTTTTTAAAAATGAGAAACCCAAAATCAATAATAACATATGGAATCTTTGAGGTCAATGCATGATTGTTTAGGAACATACACACAGTTTTTATTGTATAGTTCTGTTCTTATGGCATCCAATGAAACCTGAAGCAAATCTGGTGCAATTAAGAGTCTCAAAGATTCCCAATAGTTTTTGCCATTTTGCTATAGATGATTACTAGTATATTTGCCTAACTCAATAATATTTCCCCCTTTCTTTTTAGCTAGGTTGATTTTATAGCATTGTGTTTATATTGTTAAGTTTTATACAGTTTTATCTTTCAATATTGTAAGCCACTCACAGTTACCATGTGGCTAGATGAGTAGCTAATAAATTTTATAAACAAACAAACAAACAAACAAATAAATAATTTACCAATTATTTACATACAAATGGCAGTGGGTACAATAGTCTGCACTCAAGTCTAACTTTAGCAAAATAATAAATTTTGGTTTGATTAAATCTCCACATTTTATTATTTATAAAAATTTATTGGCCACCCATCTTACCAAAGGGTAATGGTGAGTGGCTTACAATCATACACATACATACACAAACCCCTTCACCTCCAAATCTGTGGCTCTGAAGAAGAAACTTATAACTCATTTCTGAAAGTTATAACCCTAGAAAATATTCTACAAATTTGCTTTTACAATTAGATAGTGTCACAAGTTTCATTTTTGCATATTTGCGCTCTCTCTCTCTCTCTCTCACACACACACACACACGTACGTTAGATTCCCACATACTGTATTAAACTGTTAACTGCCTGGGATTACGTGACACATTAAAATCGAAGAAGCCATATTATATCCTAGGGCAAAAAGTGAACCCAATTGGAAATTTAGATTTAGAATGGAAATTTAGCATAATTATTTTAAAGCCATATTTATAGCTACACAAGCAATATTAATCATTGATAATTTAGATAAAATAGTATACTATGGCATGCTCAAGGCTGAGATCAGACATTTTTAATTACACTGTATAAAGTGAGGGTGAAAAAAGAGTTTTTGCAATGAACCCAGATAGCTTTGAAGCTGAGGCTAACCCATATACTGAATAACATATTTATTACCCTACAAAGAAAGGCGTCTTGCAGGAAGGCCACACACAATTTGGGCAAGAATGCTAGGGCT
The DNA here is from genome assembly GCA_032467955.1 of Pseudoxenodon macrops. NCBI lineage: Eukaryota > Metazoa > Chordata > Lepidosauria > Squamata > Pseudoxenodontidae > Pseudoxenodon > Pseudoxenodon macrops. Next base: position 152,299 of record JANHFT010002964.1, on the reverse strand, counting down.
AGATGGGCATGCCTTAGCAGGAAGAGGACAGTGAAGACCAGCTGGGCTGGTGGAGTGTGAGGCAGCCAAAGGGAGGTAAGGGGTGGGGTGCATTGGTTTTATTCCCTTACCTTGCGAAGGTTCAAGGCTGGGACGGACCAATCCAGGAGTAGCTTGGAGTAGCCTTTACCTAACAATTGGTGGGATTTGGTTAACAATGGCAAGGGGGAATCCTGTCACTAACTAATGTGTCATGTGATGACTTACTTTTCCAGTCTCATTTACTGTTATTACCTGAGAACTACCTGTATAAGATTCACCCTCAACTCTACCAAATCATTTTCTCAGGCTCAGTTAAAAGGTGTGATTTAAATACTATAGCAAACAATAAATTCTAAACAATTTTTTAAATAGAGAAGCCAGAGGAAATAAAATTGAAAAATGTTAGATGTAGTGCTGCGATATATCATGTTCAACATCATATAAATGTAATTTGTTACTTACCTTGAAGCAATTCTTCAGTATCTAAAGTAGGTACTATCTCAGGTTTCGGCTTGTCAATGAAAGAAAGTGAAGTCTGAAGGGGTTCAGTACTTGAGCTGCAGAAGTGCCTGTGATTCTCCAGATGCAAAGTTCTAAAGTTCTTTAACAGCGTGTGGCAATAATATCCATAAGGACAAAGGCACTGCAACTTTGATGGTTCAAGGAAACGTGTCCACATTTTTACCGATTGCTTTCTCAGCTCTGTACTCTTTATAATATTGTATGCATTTAACAAAGAGCAGCATCTGGCTAACTGTCCAGTCCACAAAGGCATCTTACTGATTAACATCTGTAAGAAAAGAACAAACGAAAATTTACATTTATTTGTTAGACAGAATAAGGATTTGTAATGTTGGTTTGCAGTGATCATCAGTTCCGATCCCTTCATCCCCACAAGAGATCTAAGTTCAGCCCACTTTGAATTCCTTTGACTCTTATCTACCACAAATTTGCTTTGACCATTAGTAGTTTAGATTCTTGTGTAGAGCATTAACATGCAATAAACCTGTATTCATTTGAACTGCCTGGATTTCTGATTTCCTGTGCTTGACAACTGTTATTATGTTAAGGATTGGAAACTTTGAAAGCCCTCAAAATCTGGTTTTGTCATGGAGTGTGGAGATCCCATGGAACTGTGGAGCCTCTCAAAAGACTGGTGAAAGTTTAAACTGTACTCTTCCTTGTTTTTTCCTTATTAGAGTTTTTTTAACTGTTTTCATTGGTTTTAATAGTTGAATTGATTGTTTAGCTTTTGTTTTAATTTTGTATGCCACTCAGAGTCACATGCAAGTGAGATGGGCAGATATAAAAGTTCAGTCAATCAACCAATTGAGTGATAAGTGGCTATACACCAGGAGGCATGACCAACCTTTTGGCTTGCCTGGGACGTAGTGAGTGAAAAGGAATTGTCTTGGGCCGCATATAACATACATAATACAGCTGATGTATATAAATAACAAACTTTATTTCCGGGTGTGTGTATCTTGTGGGCCACATTACTAGCTGTCCAGGTCCACATGTAGCCCAAAGGCTGTGGGCTGGATATACCTGCTCTAACATAGAATCATTTGCTGAAGGTGAAGGAGCAGCAGATAGGGCAGTGAAGAAAAGTACATAAACCTGTTAATTATTATTTTTCAATCTTGTGCAGTCTTAAGTCGATTTGGAGTTGGGCAGTGGCTAAATCAAATAAATAAATAAAACAACCGAAAACTATATTGCCAAATCATCATAGTTTGGTGACAAAAGAAGTGACCTTGACTGCAAAAGAAAAAGAAAGTAAGAAAAGATCTTTGGAGGTGAAATAGCTATCTGCTCTTACCATTTAGAGACCTGCTACCTGCCCTGCTTATCAGATACAATAGAAGATGTTATATTACCATCGATATCAAAATAAGAACAAGTCTGCTTTTGTACTGTATATAGTTTGTGGATCATCATAATTAGTCCACTTTTGGGAACTCCTGTTTACAAGATCTAAAATTAATTAATCACATTGAACAAGACCTATAAGGCATATGATGTTGTTTTTTTAATAGTTCATCCTATTGCCTTTGTAGGAATAAAGGAAACATCTGATAGGACTCATCAGAGTAGCCCATCAAGACAGTTATGATTAACAGCTCCAGTAATCCATCCCTAAAGTAGGATTTTTTTGTCCCCCAGGAAAACATTGCTATATCCTCAGCCAACATGACTGAAATAGCATTACATATCAGGAATGAGATCCCTCTAGGGTTCTAGCTGCTGTGTGGAGAAAATTTCCTCCTTACAGTTAATATACCGGCAGAACCAAAATTAGATAAAATTTGTAACACAGTTCGGTAGTTATACAGCCATCACTTTTCTCTGTTGTCTCATTTTTATAGGCAACATGAAGTAACTAGAGGGCAGGAGGGTACACAATCTGTGGCCCTTCAGAGTTCCTGAACTAAACTTCACACCATCTATCACAAGAACGCAGGATCCCAAATTAGAGAAAATGCAATGGGTGTCCAGTTAAAATACATGTCCCCTGATCTTTACAATACAAGTAGTCCTTGATTTACAACCACAATTGAGCCCAACATTTCTGTTGCTAAGCAAGACATTTGTTAACTGAATTTTGCCCCATTTTACGACCTTTCTTGCCACAGTTGTTAAGTGACTCACCACAGTTGTTAAGTTAGTAACACGGTTATAAAGTGAATCTGTCTTTCCCATTGACTGTGCTTATCAGAAGGTTGCAAAAGGTGACCACATGAACCCCCCCACAACACTGTGACGTCCTAAAACATGAGTCAGTTGTCAAGCATCTGAATTTTAAACAGTGATCATGGGGATGCTACAGCGGCTGTAAGTGCGAAAAGAGGTCATAAGTCACTTGTTTCTGTGCCGCTGTAACTTTGAAGGGTCACTTTGGAGGTGGAGACCCTTTGAAGAGCTGCATGGAAATGAAATTTCATTTTAATGTATGCTGATAGTGTTCATTCAAAATGACAATACAGTTATTCTAAGTCCAAGTTCTAAATATCATCTAAGTCACTAAATGAACCGTTGTAAATCGAGGACTACCTGTACTTTTATTTACTCCAACATGTAAATGTTATTTTACATTATGTACTTTATGTGTGTGTATGTGTATGTGTAAATATATGTATATGTGTATATATGTATGTATGCATATACCGTATATATATATACATACATGTATGGTATATGTTTCGATGAGGTCTCACTCATCATCTTCAGGCTGGTGCCTTCGGCTTCTGTGCTTCTGCGAGCAAAGCGTGATCTGAGCTGCCGTCTCTCTATAAATACTGGAGAGGTGTGAGGTGTTGGCTG
>JANHFT010002964.1:54353-72103 GCA_032467955.1 Pseudoxenodon macrops | reverse complement strand
CCGGTTCTATGATGTCACCAGCTGCTTGCAACCTACTCTATAGAACCGGGCCGAACCGGGAGGATTTCACCCCTGAATAAAACTCAAAATACCACTTCTGCCCAACGATGCCGTATCGTTTTCACCACGTATACAGCGGCAATTTGGAACTAATTCAGCATTTAATTGCTGGCTCTAAAGAAATGTAATGAAAAAAATAAGTATATGTTCTGATATACACATGGTGTTTTGTTTAAATAAAATTAATGTGAAATCACTATGGTATTAGACTAGGAGTGAGCACCAGCAACTCAAGTTCACCTTCAGCCATGGAAGTTGATGGGTGATCTAGGGCAAATAGCTCTTCAATCCAGCCTACACTACAGAATTGTTTTTGTGGGAAAAACTAGGAGAAGGTATGTACACCATCTTGAATTCCTGTACAAAAGGGCCAATCGAAAATCAAGCCAATAAAATAAAAATAAATGCATAAAATGACACATAGAAGTATTAAAAAATGCACTATGTCATCCATGGCAAACTTTTTATTATCCATTACCCTGCTCCAAATATGAAGCAATTGCCCCAGATGCAGTAAAACGGGCTCATTTTCCAAATGTTTCCTGTGTTGCTGACAAATTTATTGGCATCATAAAAAAAAGGACACTTTTTGAAACACCGGAGATGTCTTGGATGTAATGGTGTCAAATAAGTTTGCTTTCATTCCAAAGACCAAACCAAATTCGTTGTCTTCTTGAAAAGGTGAATCGTTCTGGGATTAAGCAGTTGCCACACTTGCCAGAAAATGTGCAAAATTGTTCACTGAGCCTCAAACCAAACACAAGCAGCAAACCTGCATTTTAAAGTGCAGTTCTCCCCAACTCACTTATAAAGCAAAGGATAAAAGGTATGTTGATGGGATTAGCTCAAATGCCTCTGGCCCATTAAAACAGCATACTCCATTCTGTTTAATGTGGAGGCAGACCCTCATTTAAAGCTGCAGCTCTGCATGCCATCTATCATATTTATTGAAGATCTCAACTCTGTGAAAAAGGAAGCATATCTCAAAACAGCAATCCTGCTGTTTCCTTTCTTCACCAACAAACTGAAAAGCATATTGTTAGTTGTTTGAATTTCCTCTCTTTTAGAAAGGATATGGAGTCAGGGAAATTTGGTACCTAACCAAATCAGTAGTTTGAGGGGACAAGAAAAGAATGTTGGCAACTACAGTAAATAAACATTGATAGTGATAGCACTTAGACTTATATACCGCTTCACAGGATTGCTTATACAGCCCTCTCTAAGCAGTTTACCAAGTTCAGCATATTGCCCCCAACAATTTGGCTCCTCATTTTACAGACCTTGGAAGGATGGATGGCTGAGTCAACCTTAAGCTTGTTGAGATTCGAACTTGCCAAATTGTAGGCAGCCAGCAGTCAGCAAAAGTAGCCTGCAGTATTGCACACTAACCACTGCGCCACCACAGCAAGAAATATTGCTTTCTTGCAATTCAGTGCCAAAGTGCATTGTCGTACCATCTTCCATAGCTATTTTTAATTAACTTGTTGGTCTAGTATTCCTCCCTGGGATTTCCTGGTGGTCTCCCAACCAAGAGGAAACAAGGTGTCAGTCTCACTAGGTAAATCTGACCTGAATATAAGTCCACAGGAAGACTAAAACTTCCTTTATTTAGAAGGGGTATAATCACAGAATTTTGCAAGTCTGATCCAGCATTGTTCCACCTTCTTCTTATACGCTAATGAATTGTGAGGTGTCTGTCCAAGCTACTTCAAAATGTTAACTTATTGCTTTGCACTTAAAAAAAATGTTTCAGCCTGTTTGCCTAGTAACACTTCTTGACTAATTTCTATTAAATTCGTCTCTCTTGTTTTCCACATAAAGTCCCTGCTTAATTTGTCGACATGAGGAACAGGACGTACATTCCAAAGGAACAAGGGCCTAGATAATGCAAGACTTGCTTAATATAGAATCCTGGAAGCTTGCAATTTTTTTACTTTGCCCTATCACATTTATATCCACTGGGAATAGAGAAAATGGTGAGGAGAAATCTCAATAAATGGCCTTGTGATGGATAGGTATTTTGTGATTTGGTCACACCCAACATGGCAGTCATTTTGTAAAGAAAAGCATTCTTCTTTTTACTGTTTGGTGAGAGTTCCTGATGTATTCTCAAAATTCAGAATGTCCCTGAGCCCAGAACGGTTCCCCATTCCAGATCATAGAAACTGTGCATGAGGATGTATTGAAGAAACCTTTTTAAATTCCATTTACAGGAAACTTGGGAAGGAGAAAGGAGATAGATTTATTTATCCCTCCCAAATGTTATGAGAATACATCTGACAATTTCTGTCATGATTGGCCATCTTTGTTAGAATCTCCAAGGAGACTTGGAATCCAACGATATTTGGAAAGCTGTAAATTCTAGCTGTTTTCCTCTTTTTTTATGCCAGATTATTTATGTTTATTGAATAGTTACAGTGGGGATTATTCCCAAGGAAACTGAAGTGTAATGGTTTCCCCAGTTGCCAGCTCAGACAACAACGAAGAGCTGGCTCTGAGGATTTCAGAATCTGTTTAATATTTGAACATTAAAAATGGGAGAGGTTAATCCATTTCAGTTTTAGAGTCTCTTTTCCAATGATCAGTACTGCTGTAAAGGAATATTGGCTTTCCTGGTAAAGGAGTACCGTAGGTCAGAAGAAATTGAATTTTAAAAAGGTGGAATAAGAGCTATTGATCCCAACCTTTTCAGATGTAAAATATTAACCATAAACCTTTATTTTACACCAGACAGAGCTCTTTGATCAATTAAAAATTAGGACATTTGGCTGCAAACATACACAAAATGGTTCTGATAGAACTCTTAATTCCATCTTGATTGTTCACTGATACTTGTTAAGCTTGAGAAGATGTCACATATTTAAACAGGAAAAGAATAAAAGATTTTACTTCACTTTCACAAATGCGTTAAAAAAAAATCACAGTAAAGAAATTCCCATCCTGAAATGCTGCATCTGTTGTGCCACAGTAGATGTTTGTCTACTTGTCCTTAGGCAGTGTCTGTGGAATAGCAATATCAAAGCTTATGCATGAGCAACCAGACAGACACTGGTGAACAGCAAGCAACACCATTTTTGTCTGGTTTGGCATCTGTTCAGTTGGATAAAGATCTTTATGATTTATGGGTTTCATGATTAGAAAGGGTTGACTATGGAAAGAAGAAAACCTTAGAGAGAATGGAATAGAATAGAATAGAATAGAATAGAATAGAATAGAATAGAATAGAATAGAATAGAATAACAGAACCTTGGAGGTCTTCTAGTCCAACCCCCTGCTCAGACAGCAAACTCCAAACCAATGCAGACAAATGGTTCTCCAATCTCTTCTTAAATTTTTGGAGAATTCACAACTTCTGGAGGCAAATTGTTCCACTGGTTAATTGTTCTACCTGTCAGGAAATTTCTTCTTGGTTCTAGGTTGCTTCTCTCCTTGATTAGTTTCCATCCATCCAGAAGATAAAATATCAATGTACTTGGAACTGTTGTTCAGAAGAAAAGAAGTTGCTTCGTTATAACTTTGTCTTTCATTTTTTCCCCTATTTCTTTCCTATTTCTTTCACTTACATATTACTTTCCTCTACTTTCCTTACTTTCTTCTTTCAAAATGTGTATTGTTCTTTTTTTTTTTTAAGTTAGTAAAGTTATATATGAAAATGCAGGTAGCCTTCAACTTATGACCATAAGTGAGCCAAAAATGCTTATTGCTAAGTGAGAAATTTGTTAAGTGAGTTTTGTCTCATTTTACGACTTTTCTTGCCACATTTGTTAAGTGAATTACTGCAGTTGCTAAACTAGTAACACGATTGTTAAGTGAATCTAGTTTCCCCATTGACAGTGCTTGTCGGAAGGTCTCAAAAGGAGAATCACACAACCCAGGGACACTGCAACCATCATAAATGTGAGTCAGTTGTCACACATTCAAATGTAAATCATGTGACCATGGGCATGCTGCAACCGTCATAAGTGTGAAAATGGTCATAGGTCACTTTTTTCAGAATAGAATAGAATAGAATAGAATAGAATAGAATAGAATAGAATAGAATAGAATAGAATAATAACTTTATTGTCACTTTGAATGTATCCTAGTCGGCATACATCAAAATGAAATTTTGTTGCAAGTTATGAAAGCTATTTTCAAACATTGGATCATATGAACCCAGGAAAAAGTTCTTTGCATAGATACAGTTAAAGATTTTGCAGGTATTTTGGACCGAAATTAGCAATCATTCATTCCTCAAAATTATAACAAAGTTGCTTCTTCAAACAATGACCACAAACCATCTAAACACATAAATTTAGTCCAATAATATATCAATAGCTGTAGACATCAGTGCAGCTGTCAGTTACTAGATGTAAGCATGATTGGATCAGAAAATTGATTTACAATAGTATTCAATATAATTAAGATTCCGATCTCATTGATATAGGGGTAAAGTCAGTTTAACTAAATAGGGCTTACTTCAAAATTAAATGCTATTTCCATAAATGAATAAAGTTGACAATTTAATTAGTGAGAAAGGTTTATTGAATATGCATATACTACAAGAAAAAGAAATACAAATAGTTTCAAAATAGCATTAGCAATAGAACTTAGAGGTACAGTATATATCATTTCATAGTGCTTTTCAACCTTCTGTAAGTGGTTTACAGAATCAGCATATTGCTCCCAACAATCTGGTCCTCATTTTACCCACCTTATGGTGGAGATCAAAGGCCAGAAAGCAAATTCTGGGTGGCAAAGTCTCTCTTGAAAAAGGGGAAATTGTGAGCACTTTGGAGAGCTGCCTCTCATGAGTACCGGGTAGCTTGCAGCAAGAGGGATTTTGTGGCTGACCTTGAATTGAGGGATTTCAATCAAGCTCACAGTCATAATGCAGCCTTTAGGGACATAAGATTTGCCAAGGTTCGTTTCTTGATCACTTTCAGAAATAATTAGTTTTCAGCTATTAGGAACCTTGCAGCAGAGGTGGGTTCTACTTACCTTTCCTACCGGTTCGGGTCGCGACGGAAGTGCGTGTTTTGCGCGCACGTGCTTGCGCACACATACCCATCACATCCGGGTACTGCCTCAAAAATAATCCTCTGTGCATGCGCAGGAGGCTTTGTGCATGCACAGAGAGTTATTTTCAAGGCAATTTCCACCAGATTATCCCATAGTATAACTTTATCATGTGAATAAGAGTTAGTATAATGTACATTGTGCCTACCTTCAATTCTTTAGAGATATTTCAAACTTTTATTTCAGAACAAAAAAAAAGTGTTCTATACTTTATATATTACCAGCAGATATCTGACAGCCAAATCTAAAGACTGGTGAAGGCAGAATCTTTCTTAATAAATGTAACAACAACAACAACAAATTCATGTCAAACCTTCATACTCAATAAGGATAAAGACCCTGACATATTCAGCCAGAACAGCTCTTTCCTGTAGCCATTAGATCACCTTGTGATCCAGAGAAATAGATAAGTGAGTGAAGTATTACATTTATTCAGAGACAGTTTTGTCATCATTATTTCCTGAAAATAAATAAGAATGACTGGGCTCTGTTATCTTCACTGTCAAGTCTGTCTGATCTCCATTCCATAGATCCTTGGAGCAACCTTGATACCTTCAATCTCACTGTATGTAGTGAGACCAGGGTTTTAATGGGAATGCTATCCACATGGAATGGAAATAGGGAATTAAGTTGCAAATATGCACTTATGGGGAAAAAGCAGCTTTGATGAAAAATATCTGAATAGAACCCAGGAGATGGATTGGTCTTACACAAAGATATGTACCAGTGCACTAGGATTTATTTTAGGGGGAATGTTTTATTTTGTTCCTCATGTACTGGAGGCCCACTTCTTCTGTTGGCTTGTGGCAGGGCAGGAGGTTGCATTGTTTGCCAGTACCACCACTATGAGGCAGATGGAATGGAGCTGAATTATCTCAGCCTGAAGTCAGGCCATCCACACCCCAATGCCTGCTTTGCGGCCATGACACCAATACACCACTCAGGCTCCTGCTCCGTTGTGGCTGCAAGAAAGCAGAAGAAGTGGACCAGCGGCCACGTGGGCTCTTGAGGCACATGGCTGCTGGTGCTACTGCCGTGAGGCGGGTATCGGGGCATGGATGGCTTGCCTGCGGGGGTCCTGAGATAAGCTGATGTGGGACAGCTCCACCACCACCCTGCCTTGCTTCATGGACGCAACACCACAAGCAACCAGATGGAGTAGGCGGGAGCCTGACTGTGCAGGCTCTTAAGTTGGGCTTATTTTAGGAGTAGGACTTATATTAGGCACACATGTAAAAACATGCTAGGACTTATTTTCAGGGAAACAGGGTATTAGATGGTTGTTGATAATTACCAATAATGAAAGACTGAAGCAACAACATCCTAAAGTTATCTAGTTTTTATTATTATTTTTAAAGTAAAAAAATCTTTCCCCAACCTTGATGACCTTCTGTTCCTGAAGATGTGGCTTTGCCATCTGGCCTGGGGATCAGAGTGATGTAGAACCTATAAAATGACTGTAGGGTTCTTGGATTACTGTAGACTCCCAGTGATGGAATTACATGGTTTTTAATTGTTCAACATTTTGTGTTCTTTGTATGGTTGTTTTATGTTTTGGCATTGTTTTTGCTTTAATTGGAGCTTGCCAAGAGTCATGAATGTGAGATGGATGGCTAAATTAATTAATTAATTAAGTAGTTAGTTATTTGAGTAGCAATGCACAACCATGGATGTAAGAATGCCAATACCCTGATCCCATGTGAAATGAAAAGATAACTCCAATATTGCCTCTCCTGCATAATTTCTAATTTTTAAAACAGCAATCTTTTTGAAAACAGCCTGATATTATAGGAGAGGAATATATTTTATTTATTTATCATATTGAGAAATATATGTCCCAATTGCAAATTATATTTAGAATATAATTACATGACTATCGCAATAGGCAGGAATAGCTCAGTTTGCTGTTTCATATACCCAATTTTAACAGCACTACGTTTAGAACTATTTCTTAGTTTTGTGTATATATACAATATGTATATGAATGTAATGTACAGCCGCAAGTTGGAGACATTTTCCAATTGAATATTGCTTTTATGGGAAATTTTGTTCAATAAAACAATTTTCATAATTTTAATTGATACTGTAACAACTACAATTTAATATTTAAAATTGTTGTGTGATAAGCAATTAAACTGAATTACCCACATAGCTACCATATGAGAAATTATTCAAAAATGTTAGACTTTTAATGTAACACTTTTCTCTAAATAGTTTAGCCTTATTTGTATAATCAGTTAATTATTTTGTATAATAAGATAATGTAGATATATTCATTACGTGTGCAGCATTTTTGGATCATCAAGGAACTGAATATAATTTAGACAACACAGAGATGTAGTTCAAACCATCCATCTGTCCATTCATTCCTACAGTTCCTATACTATCAGATGTATGTGTCAATCTTTTGGACACCCTTAGGCTCAAAACTAGGCAAGTAGATTGAAAAGAGTGGTAGCAGAAAACCAAAGCTCAATGGTCTGACAATAACAAGGGAGAACCTGGTTGTTATCTTATTAATTCTTCAAAGCTAAAAAAAGTAAGGGATCAAGATGATTACACAACCAACAATTTTAAGCCACCTCTCTTATTTTACTGGATAGGATAAGTCTGACTTCTTGTGTTGGTATTTGATTTTAGTCATTACTAACTATTGGTATTCGTTTTTTCTCTTCAGTTGTACCAGTGGTGGGTTCCTCTTACCTTCACTACCAGTTCGTGTCACGTCAGAAGTGCAAAAGGCTTTGCACATGTGCAGAGGGTTCTTTCAAGCAGCGGTGGTTTCAAGCAGCGGTGACTGGAGGACCAGTTCTGGGGCATGGCCAGCCAGCCATGACTGCAAACTGCAGTCTGAACCGGCAGCAACCCACCACTGAGTTGTACCCATAATTTCACACAGAATTGCATTGCCAGTTTCATACAGCTATCTCATCCATAGGATAAGATCCTATAGTATTGTATTAGTGATATCACTTTATTTTAAGCATTTATAGCCTACCTATCCTCATTAATCATGATACTCAGCTGACAATAGGGACAGCTTGCCTAGTTCTCTCTTATGGTTTGCACCTGCCTGGAATCCACACTGTATATCTCACATTAATACAATAGAGAGGGTCCAGAGGTACTTTCACAAGAAGAGTACTCAATTCCTCTGCTCGCACTAAAATATCTTATTCCAGCAGTCTTGAAATTTTTGGCCTGGACAACCTCGAATTATGCCACCTATGTTCCAACCTAAGCATAGTACACAAAATTATCTGCTATAACATCCTACCTATAAATGACTACTTCAACTTCAACCATACATCCCAGAAATTTTCATCTATCTACCTCTATAGATACAAAGATAAGAATTGTGCAGGCAACTATACAGGGGCAAACAATAGATACAAACTCAAAGTAAACCGCTCCAAACATGATTGCAGAAAATACGACTTCAGCAATAGAGTGGTCAATGCCTGGAACACTCTACCTGATTCCGTTGTTAGTTCCTCAAACCCCCATATCTTTAACCTTAAACTGTCCACTGTGAACCTCAAACATTTCCTAAAAGGTCCCTAAGGGGGCACGCATAAGCGCACCAGCATGCCTATCATCCCTGTCCTAAAGTCCCCATTGATATGTACTCATTTTATGTGTTCATGGCCATGTTATACTCATTATGTCCATTTATTTGTACCAATCTCATGCAATCATGTCCACGTCTATACTAATACCTGTTACCTTGTACATGTTGACAAAAATAAAATACAAAATATAAATATTTCATACCCATCCAGATCAATGTATCAGATTCAATTCATGTCTATAAAATGGGGGGCAGGGGGGCTGTTTCTGAAATTTGAAAATCTGGTAAGCTTATTTGATGTAGCCTATGTGGAAAAGCTAAGCTCCTAATTTTAAGAAATGCTTTCCTCGTTCCATTAGTAAAATACTTTAAAACGTTCCTTCTATTGGGAATCAAATTGTGAGGAAATAACCCAAAGAAAAAATGATTTTCTTAAACATAAGAAAATACTTTAAAATTCCAAAAAAGGAACTTATTAAAATTTGTATTCTACTCAAAAAACATTTTAAGTGGGTGCCACCCAAGCTGATTTGGCATATATAAATCTTTCCCTTCAAGGATTAACTGGGTATCGTTCCATGTCTGATCTTCATTGAAATGTGAAGATGATAACAGCCTTTGTTGGAATAGTGATTTCAGTTATAAATGTGAACATCACAAATTGCAAAGATAATCAGATATTCAAAATAGGATACCACCAAGATTTTCATATGAGCGCATTGCCCTTCTATTTACAAGAAGTGCCACCAAACAACAACAATAAAAATCCAGTTTTAGTTAGAAAACCATCTTCAGTCTAACTGTTTAAATATGACTATCATACATATAGACAATCATCTAATTAAAGAAAATTATGCCATTTCACCTCTATTTTTTTTCTTTTCACAATATAGGTACAAATATCATTTAGCTCTAGAAATGTATTAAATATCAAAAAAATCAGGTACATAGCACAGCTATACTGGTATAAATTCTATAGTTTGCTATTTAGGCAATGCTTGTATTTCACCACATCTCCTTAGGTGGCTCCAGGTTTTATACATTCTCTTTGTTTGTTTATGTATTTGTTTCAGGGCAGGGTAGTAAAAGTGAATTAAAAACTGTTTTGACCTTGCTGATTTATGTTTGCATGCAGTAGATGCTGAATTTGGGAGAATGAATTCAGTTTCATTGTTTGCTTGTTTATTTGAAAGGGGGAAAGAATCCAATGTTTTATGATTTCAGAAATAAGAGCTTTTCATTTATGGAAAAAAAATCAATGCTAGTTTCTTATGTTCCTCCGAGAATTAATTTGAAACAGAAGAACTACAAACCTATGTATAGTGGCATAGCAAACCACATTTCCATTATAAATTTTCCTTTTTAAAAATCATGAATATGTTTTGCTTGTTTCTTTCCATGAACATTGGAGGATAAAGGAAGATAGAACAAGCTATCCCTGCATCTAATTTCAATATGTGGCCCAATAGCTATTGCTAAGAATATAAAAGTTGGTAACTTTATTTATAGCTTTAAAGTTAAAACTACTGAGAACAGAAAATTCTACAAATGAACTTAGCTCTAGGAACAAAATGATGTCATGGACAACTTTTCTTTAAGATTTATAGAACCCTGGCTTGGGAAAATAACTGTATTGGTTTAATTAAGAAATTGAAGATAACCGCTATTTTTTAATACTAGTGATAAAACCATATTGCAGTGGAAATGAAATAGCCAGGAAACAGCCGACTTCAAGTCCACCGTCAGTCATGTAAGCATGCTGGGTGACTTTAGACTAATAACTCTTTTTCAGAAAAAAACTTACCCCTGGACTTGTGGAGAAAAAAAAACACGAGGGAAGGAATACTGTGCATATTATTTTGTTGATCTGCACATTCAGAGGTGTCAAACGTGATTTCATTGAGGGCCACATCAGGGTTGTGCTTGACCTTGGGGGCCATGGTGGGCATGGCCAGCTTGATGCCACTCGTGTCAGGGACATCTGTGGTGTCCCTAGCCCTCTGCCAGGGAAAACGGGCTGCTGAGCTCTGTTTTCAACCACAATGGCCTCCTGCCTCCCTCTGCCAATGAAACAGAGCTCTGGGAGGGCACAGTCCTCCCGAGCTCTATTTTATCTGGCAGAGGCACTGCAGGCTGGTCCTTCGCTATTTCCAGGGCGGCCCTGTGGGCCAGATCTAAGCGCCCTGTGGGCCGGATTCAGTCTACAGGCCTTGAGTTTGACACCCCTGCTCTAGAACAAGCAGGAATCACTAATCATTTCTTAAGTGTTTTTTAAGAAGAAATTTGCCAGTGATTTGTCTGACCATGGTATAGGGTCTCCTGAATGAGTAGGGGATTGGACTAGAAGACAAGTATTTGAGGGGCTACCACAAAGAAGACAAGGTCAACATATTCTCCAAAGCACCAGAGGGCAGGAAAAGAAACAATGGTTGAAAACTAATCAAAGAGAGAAGCAACCTGGAATGAAGGAGAAACTTCCTAACAGTGAGGACAATTAACCAGTGGAACAGCTTGCCTTCAGAAATTGGGGGTGCTCCATCACTGGAGGTTTTTAAAAAGAGACTAGACCTCTGAAATGGTATACTGTAGGTTCTCCTGCTTGAGCAGGGGGCTAGACTAGAAGACCTCCAAGGTCACTTCCAGCTCTATTCTATGAATTGCTCTGTTATTCTGTTAAAGTAAAATACTCTACTCCAGGGCTGTCAAACTGGAGGCCCGCGGGATGCGTCACGCCCAGGCCACGCCCACCACAGCTCTGCGTATGGGAAAAACATCACAAAACGTCACATGATGGCAACGTGACGCCGTGAATTTGACATCCTACTCGATCCTCACCATGCTGTGAAGACAACCTCTTCTTGCATCAAAAGTAGAGTTTTCTGATTTGCACTGGTTTATCCACTGTAATTCATTGCATTGTAGGAAAAAAAGTCTCTACATTAATGGTTGTCACGCACTGTACAAGAACAACCACATTTCTCACTAATTGCTGCTCTCTGCTCTCTGTAACCAATTTATTTAGTGTTTCTTTTCCCCCCCTAGAATTTGTTTTGTTTTATAAGTTTACTGAAGGAATAGTAGACTGTTGATAAAATAATAAATGATGGGGAAAGTAAAGACGTAGAAAGTGTTTCTGAGTGATACTGGGATGGTGAACGCTAGTTAAATGTTATGTAATGGTGTAGCTCAGGGGTCAGCAATCTTAAACACTCAAAGAGCCACAAAGGTCCTAACCGGAAGCCCCCCATTCAATTCTGAAGCCAACCGGAAGTCCAGTTCCCCCACCATAGAGTCTCCTCCTAGTGCTGTGTCCTTTTTCCTCTATCTGTCCTAGCCAAAAGTCCTATCAATTGTGGAGCCAACCGGAAAACCCGCCCCTTGTCATAGAGTCTCCTTCTGGCACACCATGCTTCCCCCCCCAACCGGAAGCTCCTCTCAAAATTGTGGCACCGACCAGCGATAGGGCGCCACAGCAGAGGGATAAAAGAGCCACATGTGGCTCCAGAGCCGCAGGTTGCTGACCCCTGGTGTAGCTGAAGCCCAGTACATCTGCATTTACTAAATGTTTGATGTTATGAATGAATTTAACATTTTTGCATGGGTAGTATTCAATTTGGTTGATTGCTAGCTGGTGCTAAGCTTTTCCTGGGTCTTCGTGAGAATTTTTTTTTTTCCTGGAAGCAATTAGATGAGGAAAAGTAGGAGAAAGTTAGATCTGTTTCATTTGCTAAAATAGTAGCAGGGTGAGAATATTAAGGAATCTATAGCCTGCTGTATTCCCAAATATCTAACCTGTAATAACGACTTGAAGATAAAATCCCAATCAAAAGCATCGTTTCCAATTTAGATGCTTCCATCTTTGTACATTTCCATTTTTCTTCAGCATTTTCTTTAACAAGCTGCAAAGACAAAACCAGAGAAAGGATCCATAAAATGTAGCTTTAAAAAAAAGTAGAGTAACAAATTATTAGTAGGACAAAATGAGTATACTATGAAAAAGAAAAAAAAAGGAAAGGAGGGAGGGTGGGAGGAAGGAAGGAAGGACAATCATATATTTTTGAAAACCAGAGAGAAAGAGAGAGGGGGAGACAGGGAGAGAGACAGGGAGGGAGGGAGAGAGAGAGAACAAGAGGAACAGAATGATGAGATTTTTAAAAAAGTTTTCAATTAAGGATTTAACATCCTCTTCTTTCCTCTGATTTCCTGTGTAGTTTTTTTTTAAAGGAAGTGACATTCAACCAAATTGTCACACCAATATATACTGGCTCCATATATACGTTTTTCCCCCCTTCTGATGCAATTAATTCCATTTTTTTAAAAAATAGGCGAGTTAAGGATCATTGAGGGTGCCATACATTTAAGGGTATATCTAGAACAGTTTATCTAGGATATATTTACCAGAAACCATGAAAATGCTCACATTTTATCAATGATAACAATGCTCTTTGAAGAACTTGTGGAGCTTATTTGTGTATTTATTTTATATATCTGAATGAGAAAACTAAGTCTTCAGGGCTGATGCATATCTGATGATGATACAGAGGATAGGGACCATGATAAAAAGGCTTTCTCCAGGTTACTCTGTAACATGAACAAAGAGCATGCTCATCCCATGGGATCTAATGCAGGGGTGGGTTGTAAATCGTTTTGCTGCTGGTTTGCTCAGGGTCGCGTCTTGCGCATGCGCAGCAATCAGTAAATAGCTTCTGTGCAAGTGCAGCAATCAAAAAATAGCTTCTGCGCATAAGCAAATTTTTAAAAATTCAAAATGGCGGCACCCATGGAGACACTAAAGGAACTGACTCTGTGACGTCATCGCCGAGTTACTAACGATTCTATAGAACTGGTTAGAACTGGTAGGAACTCACCTCTGATCTAATGGACCCATAAATTACAACTAGGTTACTCACATAACTAATGTAGTCTCAAGCAATGATGGGTTTTAAAGATAACTACCAGTGCCTTGAATTGAACCCAGGAGCATACTGGTGATCAAGTGCAGCTTGTGGAGCAGAAAGGTTACGTATGCTGAATAACAAGTCCTCATTTTTCATCAGCTGAAGCTTCCAAACCATCTTCAAAGACAGATCCCAAAATAGCAACTATTGATATATTAGCAAATGGTTATGTTTTATATCAGTTCATTTTACATTTTTTCTTCAGAATATTTGCACAGTTGAGAGGACTTTTTTCATAATATTTTCAATGATATTTCTTGTATATAGCCAAAACCAATTATTCAAATACTGTCAGCACAGAGCTAACCTTGCTAGGAGCTATAAATTATTAGTGACGAAACTTGCAGTAGTAAGCTCCTAATCATTAATGGTGTAGGAATCATTATATTTTGGCTTACCCTTAAGTGCCTTAAGCAGATGTGGGTTCCTATCGGTTCAGACCAGTTCTACCGAATAGGTAGTAGACTGCTGGTGACGTCACGGAGCTGGTTCTGCTCCGTGGGCGCTGCCATCTTTTTTTTTTATTGTTTTTGCGGGGAGGGAATTGTTTTTTAACTTTTTTGGGTTTTTCTTTCTCCTGCACATGCGCAGAAGCCGAATTTCGAATTTCGGCACTGCGCATGTGTTGCCATCTTGTTTTCGGCCTTTTTTGGAGGGAATTTTTTTTTGGGGGGTTCTAGCTCACCCACGAGGCACGTCCAAGCAGTGCGGGAGGCAGTGAACCGGCGGCGAAGTAAGTTAGAACCCAACCCTGGCCGTAAGATATGGATAGTAATGCCCTAAAGAACCTAGATAGAACCAGTTTAAAAGAGGCCTATTTCAAGTTCTCCCTGTTGTCAGAGAACCTTGGTCTGGAATACAGAAAGGGACTTTCGTCGATCATAATGCATCTCTTCTGCTTTTTCTGCCTTCCCAACAATTGCCAAGATGCTTTTCATTCAGTGGTGATTATTTAAAGATAATTATTTCTGTTCCATCCTGTTTTTCACTACTGTTTCACTCTGCATTTATTTTTATTTGCTTCCTTATGTAAGTTTTATTGAAGCCACTTTTTTCCAAATATAAGCTATCATATCAACAGAGTGATCAATGCATGGAATGCACTACCTGACTCTGTGGTTTCATCCCCAAACCCCAAAAATTTTAACCTTAGACTGTCTATTGTCGACCTCACCCCATTCCTAAGAGGTTTGTGCCTGTTGTTCCTGTCTTACTGCCCTGATTTATCTGTACTTACTTTGTATACGTTTATGTTTATACCTATACCTCTATCTTGTACATGTTTGACAAACAAACAAAAATAAATAAATAAAATATAAATGTAAGAAATTGTTGACGATGATGATATTCTAATAGAAGCATCTAAGCACAACCTACATTAGTGCTCAGGTGCTTCTATAAGAATATCATAATCACCATCATCCCTAATATCATCATCCCTAATGGAGTGGTGCAGTGGCCTAGAGGTGGAGCTATTGCCACACAATCAGAAGGCTGTGAGTTCGATCCTAGGTAGAGACAGATATTTCTCTCTCCGGACACAATGAAAATATATCTGCTGAACAAAACTCCGCATTGGCAACAGGAAGGGCATCCGGCCATTAAACACTCTGCTGGCTCAATTCAGTTGCCCAGACTCCCTCCCTCCCCCCACATCAAGAGATTATGGGGTCGTTAAAAGATTATCATGATCATCATCCCTAATATCATCATTAACAATAGCATATCATCATCATCACCACTACCACCATCATATTATTATCCCTAATATCTTCATATCATTATCAATATATCATATCATCATCGCTATCATCATCCCTAATTTTTATTTTTTTTAAAGAGAGAAACATTTTATTATTATTTTTTGTTTATAAAGTTTTTATGGTCCATACACATAATTTCACATTTTATCTTTACATATACATTTTTACATACTGTATAATATTGCAATCATTTCATAATACTAATTTTCTTCTTTCACATTTTCCATTTTCTTATATCTTTTAAGTTTCAGGGTTTCTTTCGTACCATCCCCGCCTTCCAAGTGCTGCAGCCCTTCTACTCTTCCTTCCCTACTTCCCCTCTCTCCTTCTCCCTTTCCTTCCACCACTCCTCCTCTACCTCCTCCTTCCTTCCATCTTTTACTTCCCCCTCTCCTCTCCCCTCCCTTTCTTCATTCATTTTCTGAAGCATTTATTTTGCAATTATTTAGTTAGTGGTGAAATATAACTTTGCAAGCAACAATGCAAACATAATAATGTGAAATGTTCGTTATCTTTATCTGCATATTGGACAATAGAGCAACTCTTTCATTTGGAAATGCTTGATGTGCTTCATGCTGTCTTGGCTAAACTTTGCTTGGGGCTTTAGCCTTATTGTGTTGAAACTTTTGTGAGGCACTCATGCCGCTAAAAGACACATCATGCTTAAATTAATGTTAAGTGACTTGTTGCAGGGAAACAGATTAAATATGCAAAAGGTAGGAAATCATGCAAACGAGGCTCTATTTTCCACTTCATTATCTGCACAGCAGCACATATGTAGAGCCCTCAAATCTCATTTTTCCTTTAGGATCAGGAAATTAAGTAAGTGGAAAAAAATCTTAGATTCAGAGCTTGAGGGGGAAAAAATCTAGTTTTATTTTTTTATTCTTTTTGTAGGAATCATTCAGTCTGTGATGGTGAACCTAATGGCATGTGTGCCAGAGGTGGTATGCAGCACCTCTCTGTGGGAATGTGAGCCATTGCCTCAGCTCTGCTCCGCCGTGCATGTGCGCGTGCCTCCCACCAACACCATGGTCTTCGACTCTCTGCTGCACATGCATGGGAACAAGGCACATGTGGGTGGGCACGTACACATGTGCGGGGGGCAGGGTGCATGCTGGGACACATGTCCATGTGTGAGGGGAGCATGCAGGGGCGTGCGCATGTACAGGAGTGGGGTACACATTGGGGTCACACACACATTGCATTTTGGGGATTCAGGAGCGCGCATGCTTTGGGCACTCAGTCCAGAAAAGGTTAGCCATCACTGCAATAGGTAGGTGGGCCAGATTTGACGTATGCTTGTTGCTGATTACTGTTACTTTAATACAGAACAACATGTTGCTTTTTTTCTTGCCGATGAAAATCCTTGATTTCTGTGGCATTTTCTCCTATTTATTTAGATTTTTCTCATTCTCTGTTGTTTCATTAGATACATAACCATATCAAATAAAGGCATCTTAGATTTGATATTGTTTAGTAACATGCAATGCTATCTAAGATTCCTGTACCATATCTAACTATCTGACTAAGATTTGCATGTCTAACCATCAGCAGCTAACTATTCTCTCCAAACAATGCCTCTTAATCCTAATATCTGGGAATTTATTAACATAAAGCTTAGAAAAATGGTAGATACATAGGCATATGATCAAGAGAATTAAAGCTATTTTTCAGAGTTTTTTGAAATTTCTAATAAACCTGGAATTATACTGTGCCTCTATTCCTTTTTAATGCCCTCACCAGACCCTCACAAATATTGAAAATGGAAAGCAAAATTCCTTTTTCAATGATATTATCATAGTACTAACATTGATTGATTGATTGATTGATTGATTGATTGATAGGCCACCCAACTCCTTTTTATAAGTATTATTATATAACAGTTTCTAAAATCTTATACTGAAAACATGATACGGCTGAATCTTATTTCAGATTAAAGACATTTCCATACATTATGGAAAGCCATGGTAGCGCTTTGGTTAGAATGCTGTATTGCATGCTAACTCTGCCCACAGCAAGGAGTTCGATCCTGACTGGCTCAACTCAGCCTTCCATTTTTCTGAGGTTAATAAAACAAGGACCCAGATAATTGGGGGCAATATGGTGACTCTGTTAACTGCTTAGAGAGTGTATAAAGTGTGTAAAATTTCACAATAAAGTAACGTGCTAGTGCAGGGGTGAAATGCTCCCGGTTTGGTCCGGTTCGGTAGAACCGTTACCGAACATGTGGCCTGGTTCGCAGTACCGGTAAGCTGGCTGGCTGGCCACGCCCCCGAACCGGTCCCTCCCCCCCCTCGCCGCTCGCTCACCCCGCGCTGCCGAACCAAAAACAAGAGG
>JANHFT010002963.1:152090-165786 GCA_032467955.1 Pseudoxenodon macrops | reverse complement strand
GATATGTAAAATGTTATATATATGGAAATGAGATGTTAAAATTACTGTTATGAAAAATAAAAATTGTTTAAAAAAAACAAAACCATATAGCTGAGGCTATTAAACAGGGAATTTCCTCTGGCCTTAGGAAGTGCAGGAGAACATATTCTGAGGAATCAGCAGTCTGTGGCAAGATATTTTGCCTCAATCACCAGATCCACTTTCTCCCTCCCCTTCATTGGGGGATCATTTATCCCCCACATGCAAAGTGGAGCACAGGAAATTAGACCTCTATGAAGATGAAGGTCTACCAGCCGACCAGCCCAACATTTCTGGGATTTTTCCTGCCAACCTTTTTTCATCTCTACTACATAAGGCTATTGCTGCAGCTCAACTAGGCGCTCAAGGTGAGCAACCCCAGACATTTAGTGCCACCCCAGAAAACACTTAGCTTCCCAGGTTTCTCTCCAGATTTCCATCTCAGGGGGCAGAAGGAGTCAATGCTCTCTGCTGCTGCTGGCCTCCAGGTCTCTTGTATGCCTTCCCTCCTCTCCTCTCATCCTGGAGGTGATCAGGAAGGTCCTGGAGGAGAGTGCAGAAGTCATTTTCCTGGCTCCTCATTGGCCCAGGAGGGCTTGGTTTGCGGACCTGATGCATCTGTCCATCACCCAGCTGTGGAAGATACTTCAGAGATCAGACTCCCTCAGCCAGGGGTCGTTGGTCCATCCAGACCTGCAGTGGTACCAACTGACTACCTGGCGCTTGAGCGGAGCGCTCTGAGGGCTGACAACATCTGTTCCAGAGACATCTCAACCATCCAAGCCTCCAGGAGGCCTTCCACTGAGCTTATATATTTGGCCACATGGAAGGTTTTCTGCTCCTGATGTTCCAAGTCGAACATCTCCACAGTGCAGGTTATGATAGGTCAGATAGTAAATTTCTTGCAAAGTGGGCTGGACAAAAAATTGTCCCCCAATACCCTACGTAGGCAGGTAGCAGCTCTATCCTCTTTTATCTTGTGGGGGCCTAGGCTCCCTGGCACAACATCCCATGATCTGTAGGGTTCTTGAAGGGGGCCACTAATTTATGCCCCACCTGGGATCTATCTAAGGTGCTGAAGTCTCTTATTGGGGCCCCCTATGAGCCTTTACGATCAGCCAGTCTAAGTCACATGTCTTGTAAGGTAGCCTTTTTAGTAGCAATCACCTCTGCCAGGCAGATCTCAAAACTAGCTGCCCTGTCAATAAGGAGGGATCTGTATATTTTTCACGCAGACAGAATTGTCCTAAGGCTAGACCCCTCTTTTATTCCCAAGATTAATACCTAGTTTCACAAGGCACAGGAATTAGTTCTCCCAAATTTCTGCACTAGTCCAGTTCATCCCTTAGAAAGGTTATGGCACACGTTAGACGTAAGGAGGGCTCTTCGCATATACGTGAAGAGAACGGCTTCTCTCAGAAAAATGGAGACAATGTTCAGTTCCTTTCCTTTCAGCCGGCCTCCATAGGGACCAAGGTCACTTGTGGGGAGATGGCTGAGGCTTGTCATTGCCCAAGCCTATAATCTCCAATCCCTTCCTAGGTCTAGGAGGATTACAGCTCATTCAACTAAGAGTGCAGTGACTACTGCTGCTTGGGCGACTCAAGCATCATTGGAAGAGATATACAGAGCTGCCACCTGGGCATCCCCTTCCCCGTTTATTAGGAATTATAAATTAGATTTGCTTGCTTCAGCAGAAGCTGTGTTTGGCCGCAGGGTTCTTCAACAGGTCCATACTGGAGAAGGGAATTAGGACCAGATTTGGACCCTCCCTTTCAGGACAAGCTAGCTTTGTTATATCCCATTCCTGGATGCTATCTCCACCAATAACGGAGAAGGGGCATTGGTCTTATCTAATACGCTCCTTCTCGTTGAAGTAGAGATAGCATTCAGCCCCACCCTGTACATAGTTTCTGTCTGGTCCTGATTTAGCTTAGATAGTTTGAGGACTTTTTTTGTTGCCGGCACATCGGGTCTGTCACTTTGTCTTAGTCAAAAGCGGGATTGCCTAGCAACAGAGGAGGGACATTACAACTCTAACAGACTCAAGTCCAATCAGCTGAATGGATGAGAATAACCCATTCCTGGATGCTATCTCCACTTCAACGAAAGGA
The DNA here is from genome assembly GCA_032467955.1 of Pseudoxenodon macrops. Lineage (NCBI taxonomy): Eukaryota > Metazoa > Chordata > Lepidosauria > Squamata > Pseudoxenodontidae > Pseudoxenodon > Pseudoxenodon macrops. The sequence continues at coordinate 163,654 of JANHFT010002963.1, read as the reverse complement.
ACATATCATGTAAGACCAATGCCCCTTCTGCTCATTGTACAGCATAACTTGTAACGTGCTCTCAATTCATGTAAAGACTGGAAGTGTTGCATGAAATTTACAAGGGATATTTATAAAAGAAAACACTCTTTTTTTTTATTCCTTGCTATCTGTCTGTGTAAATGAGATTTTTGCTGGTGTATTTACTATAAACAGTACTTCCTTAATTTGAACGTCAAGCCTTTATTATCACCAATTCAACTCTTCACAAAATCACAAAAAGTGCTTGCAGGAAAAAGAGAGCAATAGAACAGTTAAACTGCTTGACACAAGTACCTCCTTTCTTTATCTTGAACAATGTTAGTAAACACCCGACCCCCAATTCTGTTGTTTTACACAAGCATTAACTCAATGGAAACTTAACTGAAAAACAACCCATTACAAATTGCTCCATTACTCCAGGATATCTCCAAATTACTTCCAGTTTAGGAACATTGCAATAGAGATTATGAATCCCACTTCTCCAGGAAGGCTCTTAAAGTACATGAAGCTTTCTATCATAATACTTCAGTCAGATTCTTAAAAATACCTATGATGATAGCTATTGTGTATGATATAAAGGGGAGGGAGACCTATTGGTAATGTAGTTAAACAATTGTTGTTTAGAACTTTATTTTTACTGTCTGTTTGCTTCAATTTAAACTGCACAGTCTTTTTAAAACTTAATTTTTAATATTTTTAGCTAAACCTATCTCTCCATTCCTCTTTATTTGTGCTCTTATTCTTGGGTATCTTCAATGTTACATATTTACTTCCTTTGGAGAAAGTGTCTTCCCCCCCCATGTTTATACCTGGATGACCACATAGAGGTGCTGAGTGCTGTCAGCCAGCTCTTCTGAACCATGACGAAGATTTTGTCCCTTGACCACTACCTTCATCTAGTTCATGGCTCTTCTACACTTCATCTCTGCCAGTACTTTTTCCCATTTGAAGAAATTTCACACTGTGAGGAAAACGTGTTTAGTGAATATGTTCTGCAAGTTGTCAGATTTGGGATACATACAAAGTAGGAAAACCTCATGAATCCTGACACCCTTCTGTTCCTTTGGTAGAATTACTGGCTCTAATTCATCTTGCAGATCAATGGGAGAAATCGCAACACATCTCTTTTTACGTTGTGTCTTGTCTATCAAATGGAAGACACTTTTGTTCAAAGGTGCCATATTTATAGTTTTACAAATGAAGATGCCCCTGAAATTCTGATTTTTGTTTTCTTACAGGTGATTGGTTTTATTTCATGGGATGTTAAAAATAGCTCCAGAACAAAGCACTATATAGTATTTGGTACTGTTTGGGAAACATTGTTATTTCAATAACTGTTATTGAGCTTTAGATATTTATTTATCTGAAAAATACATTTCAGAAGATTTACAGAATGATCACCTACTTAAAGAATTAGGTAGTCATGCATTTATGTAATTATGTAACTTGAGCACTGAGGATCTTTGGATTTGCAATTGTTCTTCAGATAGAAAAATGACAACAGATGGCTTTCATCTGGAACTGGTCAGCAATCAGTCCTCAGCAAAATAATGATTAAAAAACATGACTAGTATACCATAAGTCATAGAAACATATAGATATTTTTAAAGTCAACTTTAAATCAATTAAGTATAAGCCAGACAAAACTTAAATAAAATTGATTAAAATATTTATCAACTGCTGTTTTTAATGTTGTATGCCATTCAAGTCTTTATGGAGTCCATCAGCCTTCCATATTTGATCAATGAGACTGGTTGATTACATTGATAAGGTAACCCAACTTCATTGTGACTCTGAGCAGCATATAATGTTAAAATAAGGCAATAGTGCTAAGAATGGAGCCACCAGCATCTGGGGGGGGGAAATAGCAATCTCTAAACAGCCATAGAAGAATACTATAGAAGAAATGTAGTAGCAACTTTTCTGGCTAATAATTTTTTTATTAAAAATCAGAGGATTTTCTGAGCTATGAACATCTCACCAGATATATCAGTGATTTTATATTTCGACCCTATCATTTCAGAAAAGTGGTTGTCCAGTCTCTTTTTTAAAGCCTTCAGTGGTGGAGTATCCACAACTTCTGAAGGCAAGATATTATTGGCCAAGTGTGATTGGACACACAAGGAATTTGTCTTTGGTGCATGTGCTCTCAGTGAACATAAAAAGACAAGATACATTTGTAAGAATGATAAGGTGCAACATGTAATGATAGTCATAGGGTACAACTAAGCAATCAGGAAACAATATCAAGAAGAAGTCATAGGATACAACCAATAAGTTACAGTCCTGCAGTCGTAAGTGGGAGGATAGGAACGATGAGAGATTAATAGTAACAGTAATGCAGTCTTAGTAAATTGTCTGACAGTGGTGAGAGAAATATTTGTTTAGCAGAGTGATGGCGTTCGGGAAAAAACTGTTCTTGTATCTAGTTGTCTTGGTTTGCAGTGCTCTGTAGCGTCGTTTTGAGGGTAGGAGTTGAAACAATCATGTGGTACTTGTGAGCAAAAGAGGATATACTTGGGGGATAACCAGACTTGGCTTCAGTCCTGCTTGTGGCGAAAATTGAATTTCCCATATCTCTTACCACTGTTCTAACTCATCACTGTACTTGGTCTTGGCTTCCTCTAGATGAAGGAACTTCTGTTTATTAGCAACAAATGCCTTTACAGAAGTGAATGCAAAAATTGTCTTTTATACCGGATAGTTTGCAGAACCATTTGAGGGAACACTTGTCTCACTTTTTTCCACAATTCCGGTTATCTTCTTGTGGCAAGAAAGTGATACTTTTTTTGAAGATACTTCAAAAAATGTTCCCAACAGACAGCTGGAATTTTCAAATATTAAAGATGTGAAAGTGGGGAAGGGGGAGAGGTTGTCCTATAAGCAGTAGGACAAAGCTGTCCATACTTGCTGAAAGATGAGCTCTGATTGGCTAATAGCTGTGTTCTTTTATTATACAGGAAGGAGAGTCAGTTGGTTCTCTGTCACTTCAAACGTCCTTTACAATATATCAAATGAAGCAGGGCTCGGTCCCTGTAACTATCTGTCTAACTTATGTGGGTAGCATAATTTTAGATATGCTTAACATTGTCATTTAAAAATATGTGGTATTCCTGATTTTTAAAGTAAAAAATAAATTATAAGAATGTGTTAATTGGAACAAAATAAAATCTATAAATCATAGGAAAACAAATTATGGTTCCAACTATGTGAAGTAGAGCTAAACTGGGAACTGGGCTTTATGTTAACATTTGTTTTTACAGGGTTGTCAAACTGGAGGCCCGCGGGCTGGACGCGTCACATGCAGGCCACGCCCACCTCAGCTCTGTGAAGGAAAAAAACTCATGATACATCATGTGATGGCAATGTGACGTGGTGAGTTTGACACCCGTATCTTAGAATAATGATTTGAATTATAGCAACTTGTCCCCTGCCTAAAAAAATATGATGAAAGCCAGCCAAAATACTGGAGATGATACTTACAAGGATTTTACCTGCCAGCATCCCATAAGTCTTCCACAAACTTTCAGAAAGTTTTAATCTAAACTTCCATAGTTCCTGATATAAATATCAGACCGCATTTCCTGTTGCTGATAGGATCTTCATAAATGATTTAGGTGAGGGAATAGAAGGAGAACTTATTAAATATGAGGACACCAAGGTGGCAGGAATAACCAACACCCCAGAAGGTTCTCAACAGATTTAACACTGGGCCCTATCTAACAAAATGAAATTCAATGGACAGAAAAGGTTTTATACTTAGGCAATAAAACCAAATGTAAAAGTAGAGAATAATTGAAATTTGGCTGAGGTAAAACCTGCTAGAGCAACTCGAGGCATTATGTTGCCGTCACCTGATTTATTGCAACATTTTCTCCCTTCGTAGAGCTGGGGTAGGCATGGCCTGTGCATGATGCATCCGTCCTGCAGGCCTCCAGGTTGACATCCTTGTGTAGAGTATTCCTGGAGTCCTAGTGGACAATCAAATATTCTGGAAAGAGTGCAGAGAAGGCAAAGATGATTAGGGGGCTAGGAGCTAAGCCATGAAGAATGGTTGCAGGAATTGGGTATGTCTAAGTTTAATGAAAAGAAGGACTAAGGGTGACATGATAGCAATATTTCAATATCTGAGGGCCTGCCACAAAGAAGAGAGGGTCAACCAATTTTCCAAAGCAAAAAAAGGAAGACAAGGAGCAATCGATGTAAACTAATCCATAGATCTGAGAAGGAGAAATTTCCTGACAGAACAATTAACCAGTGGAATGGCTTGCCTTCAGAAGTTGTGAATGGTTCATCACTGGATGTTTTAAAGAAGCTTGGGCCACCATTTGTTTGAAATGGTATGAGCAGGGGACTGGATTAGAAGACTTCCAGGATCGCTTACAACACTGTTATTATGTCCTTCCACTCTATCAACTTGCTAATATGATTATTATGATAATAACTGTATTATGATAATAAGATGATTAGGGGACTGGAGGCTAAAATATATGAAGAACGGTTGCAGGAACTGGGTATGCCTAGTTTAATGAAAAAAAGGACTAGGGGGAACATGATAGCAGTATTCCAATATCTCAGGGGCTGCCACAAAGAAGAGGGAGTCAAGCTATTCTCCAAAGCACCTGTCGCTAAAACAAGAAGCAATGGATAGAAACTAATCAAGGAGGGAAGCAACTTACAACTAAGGAGAAATTTCCTGACAGTTAGAACCATTAATCAGCGGAACAACTTTCCTCCAGAAGTTGTGAATGCTCCAACACTAGAAGTTTTTAAGAAGATATTAGATAACCATTTATTTGAAGTGGTGTAGGGTTTCTTGCCTAGGCAAGAAGTTGGACTAGAAGACCTCCAAGGTCCCTTCCAACTCTGTTATTCTGTTCTGTTCTAAATAGAATGCCCTGGTTAGCACCAGTAGAGGCCAGATTTCCTCAGTTATCCTTGAGTGCACCTTTATACCTTTGAATAGGTGAAACTCCTTGCTGTACAAAGATGTGATTGAAAAACTTTACCTGTTGCCTGGTTGCCTCACCTGTGGGAGGGAAGAAACCCATTTGTGTTCAAACAATGATTATTGAGTTTGGCTTTTGCTCTTTCCAATGCAATTCCTTTTCTGTTGATATAATTTATTCCTTGACTATCAAAAACCTAACCAGGGTCACAGAATGCTGAGTTGATGTAGCATTCTCCTTGTTTGGAAGTCCAGCCAATTGAAATGTTCTTCTTGTGGCTGCTAGCAGGCATCCTGCTTCTGGTGGGTTACTGACGTGGGAGGAGCTTCCTCCTCCTGCCTCTTCCCTCTTGCAGCTGAGTGTCTTGCCACAATTGGCTCAGATTCCTTAAAGGGCAGAGTTTTGCTTCTCAGTATATCACGAAAGAAGGGAGAAGCATTCCCATTACTTTAAAGGTGAGTGTTGAGAATATCTTGATTTGGGGCATTTTTGTGTGACTGAGTTTTTTAAAAAGTTAATCTTTTTAAAGAAACGTTTCTAGCTTCATATGCAGATGAAAGAACTTTTTAACATTTTACTTGTCTTTAAAGAAAATAGGTTATTTTAGCAGCAGTAAATGTTTTCAAAATAAAGTTACAAGTTTGAATTTTCCCTTTGAAGTGGAGGTTGCAATCTTGTATCTACTTATCTAGAATGAGACACATTGAACTCAGTGGGATGTCTACATAAAGACGTACATAGAATATATATGTTTTGTAGGATAGGAGATACCATAAATACAATGTGGATTAATAACTAAGAGCTATGAAGAATATATCTAGTTTTGAATATGATAATTTAGATAATTATTGTAAGTATAGTCTCCAGGGCAGCCTTTCCCACATGGATGCCTTCTAAATGCATTGAAATTACTGAAGTATATATTGGACTCCACAAATAATAGAGACAAGGTTTAGCTGTGGTTATTAATCTAAAACTGCATGGGTTCTCTCAGATTTTTTTAATGTTGGGACTGTAAAAAAATTGAAGACTCATTGATCAGATTATGTGATCATTTAATGACTTTTTGGGATTATATATTGTACATTTGTGGCAAAATATTTTAAATGTTAAAAATGTGAATGTAATGTTGAATTTTATACCAAAGCTTTGGAATTTGACTTTGTTTAAGGAATTGTAATTGTATCAATTATTGTATTAAATTGGAAAAGTTATATTATTCCAGATGTCAAAGAATATTTGCTGCAAATGTGTGATTTATCTGTTTTGGAAAAGGCAATATTTTCTAATCACAGAATGCAGCAATAGCTGTCATTATGGTGGAGATTTTGTGGTATCTCACAATAATCCTATTCTGCTTGTAGTTGGTAAACCAGTGACTTTTATACTGATAAGTATAAAATATAAGATTTATTTGTATCTTCAGTTTTTATTTTTAATTTCATTTTCTTGTAAAATTAAAGATTGTTGGTGAAGAAAAGTAAAGAGTATGCAACTTTTGGCTACTCCAGATAAAGTAATTGATGTGGGAATACAGAGTGACCACTTTAGCAGCTGTTTTTTTTTTAATTAGTTGCAGTTATCCAGGTTACGTTTAAAGGCATGAGCAATGAGAGATGATGATAGCTCAGCACACATAGAAAACAGCAAATTGGAAGAAACAATTTTGGGAAGCATTTTCTGTTGGCTATACTGTAACAATGCTTACTGTTGTGTTTTAAGAGTTTGGATTAGAACCCTACAATTTACCACTGCACCTTGTTTAGTTAAGAAAATAGCATTTAAAATGTTAAAGATTTTAAGAAAATGTTAAAAAAAAGAAACATGTTAAGAAGAAAGACAATACAAGACATGGTTTGAAGAAATGTTTGCTGGAAAATTAGAAAAAAAAAGATGTATTAGTGATTGTTCCTCTAACGTATGCCATATTACAAATTGTTATTTAGGAAGGTTCATTTGCATTATGCAGTAAGACAAGATTTAGCTGTGGTTATTAATCTAAAACTGCATGGGTTCTCTCAGTGCTAAATAGTGAGTGAACCCTGATGTATAAGCAGTGCCTAAGCCAAATCAAAATTAATTCTGTGTGCTCTGTAAACCCCACCCTGTTTACATATCTTGGGGTAAAATAGTAAGACTGGTAGAAATTGTACTTACATTTGGTGGCTGGATAGAGAAATATTGTTACTAATCAAATGGACTGTTGCTTAAAGAATGCAATAGTGGATTGCATGAAAATAACAAAGGATAGATTATAACAAACATCCATGTTTCTGCACTTCCGAAATCAGCCTATACTTAAAATCCTTTAAAAATAGAGAATGTATAAATTAACTTAAATTTAAGTTAATCTTTATTTTTTAATAACATTACTATAGCTGAAGACTGTGACTAAATATATCTTTACATGGCCCTTAAAAGCTGCACTTTTGCTGCACAGGAGAATTCTGGCTATAATTAGAAAGGAATAGGAATAGAATAACAGAGCTGAAAGGGACCTTGGAGGTCTTCTAGTCCAACCCCCTGCCTAGGCAGGAAACCCTACATCATTTCAGACAAATGGTTATCTAACATCTTGTTAAAAACTTCCAGTGTTGGAGCATTCACAACTTGTGGAGGCAAGTTGTTCCACTGATTAATTGTTCTAACAATGACATACAACCCTTAAGTTCTTTGAGCAGTACAGTTTAAGCCTGGGTCACATTGTGAAATTTTACTAAACCATTACAGGTAATCTCAACTTACACTACAACCAAGTCCAAAATTGCTGTTACTAAGCAAGACAGTTGCCCCACTTTACGGTCTTTTTTGCCACAGTTATTAAGTGAATCATCCTCAACTTAACAACCACAATTGAGCCCAAAACTTCTGCTGCTAAGCAAGACAGTTGTTAAGTAAATTTTACCCCATTTTATCTTTCTTGCCATACTTGTTAAGTGAATCCCAGCAGGTCTTAAGTTAGTAACACAGTTGTTAAGGAAATCTGGCTTCCCCATTGACTTTGCTTCTCAGAAATTTACAAAAGGTGATGACATGACCTTGGGACACTGCAACTGTCATAGATAAGAGCCAGTGGCCAAGTGGCCAAATTTTGATGACCACGGGGAAACTGCGACAGTTGTAAGTATGAAATCCAGTCATAAGTCACAATTTTTGCAGTAGTGTTGTAACTTCAAACAATCACTAAACAAATGGTTGTAAGTTGAGGACTACCTGTACAATCAAAATCAGAGTTCCGGACCAACAGATGCTGCAACTCATAAAATGGTCACGTGACCAAGCACACCTGTAAAGTCAAAAAGAACAAATGTAAAAACCAGTATGGAATATTTGTACATGACTTTTGCAACCTAATTATTTTTTATTTGCTATGTGATTTAGAAACCATATTAGGATAAAGCCTTCCAAGCTGGTTTGTCACATAGTTAAAGTCTTCCTCAAGCAGAGAGGAGGGTATCTAACTGAGCTCCATCAACCCATGATTTTATAAATCTGCTTGAGGAAGAGGAAATTTTCAGAGCTCCATGTCTTCTTCAGCCTGATCTTCTACTCTTAACTTGAAGATATGTTTTTTTTCCTTCCTATTTCTCAACTGCTTACCTGCCCTTTTGCCTATTACCTGTCACTTCAGAATTTATTAAATCTAGAGCAGTTACTTCTACATTTCTTGTAAATCTGTTTTACTTGCAATTTATATGGACAACATGTTCATCTGGGTAGTTTTATGGTAAAGTTTATGAAGAGCTATGCAAACATCTTATGCTGGTTTCCTTGGAGGGAAGAAGAAAGAGATGGGAAGCCTGAAGACATTAGAAACATAATGTTTCCTGAAAACGAACATTTTTTCTTAATCTGCTACTTCTGAAAAAGTTGTAACTCAAGATCTGAAGTACAGGATAATTCTTGATTCATTACCACAATTGGGGTCAGAATTTCAGTTGCTGGTCATTTAGCAAGCCATCACATGACAGGACCCAATTTTACAATCATTTTTACCACAGCCATTAAATGAATCATGAGATTATTAAGTGAATCCAGCTTTGTCAATTGATTTTGCTTGCCAGAAGCCAACTAGAAAATTGCAAATTATAATCATATGGCCACTTCAGCGGTTATAAATGTGAGCCAGTTGCCAAACACCTGAATTGTGACTACAAGAGTGGTTCAATGGTTGTAACTTCAAGGATGGGCCATAAATTACTTTTTTTTGAGTCCATCGTAACTTTGGACTATTGGTAAATGAAATTGAAGATTATTTGTAAAATTCAAAAAATTCATATTGATAATTTATCTGGGATTCATATATCTAATTGATAATTCAACCAATCATTTTCCCAATGTACACAAAAGGGGCAATATTCAGTAGTTGCTATCTGCAATTATTTTATTATAAATATTAATAAGATTTTTAAGAACCTGTTTTCCAATTAATGGGAAGAAACTAAGTAGTTCATTAAAATCGCATTCGTGTCATCACTTGAATGAGTGTAGAACTGTCCTATAACAAATAAGAGACATGTGGATTGCAAAAAAATTGGTAAACCAGGAGATGATGACAGTCAACAGTTAATAGTTTTAAGAGTGCATAGAGCCTTAAGGAGACATAGATCGGTCACTTGGGTGGGCTCAGTCTTGTACACTAAGCGCAGGTTTTGGTGTTATTTACAAAGAAAGGATACCCTCAATATAGAATTAGGATTATTCTTCATCATGATTTTAAACCCAGGTATAAATGAGGACAGCATGTGAAGCATATTCAACTTCTAGTATGGAATAGTAATTTTAGCATGAATTATTTGGGAGTATTTCCAGGCATGGGTCCCTTGCTTTTTCTATTTAAAATCAGGAAGACCTAATGTGTTTTATTGCAAAATATAGGAAAAACAGACAAGCTCTCTCCTATGAAAGAAACAATATCGTCTTGCTACCTTCAGCTTCATTTATCAGAGATCATGCTTTTTCTTCCTAGAACTGAAATGACTGCTGCTTCCAATATTATAATGCGTACGGTAGTTATTTCGGCTGCATTGATGTTAAAATAGTTAGCAAACGAAAACTTCCATTTGATGGTAATTTGATCATTTGAAAAGAAGGTCCTTAGGGCATATCCACACTAACTTTGAGCAGTCCCTACTGCAGGCTGATGTTGGCTGGACTCTAACTTTAAAAAGATCTGTCCAATTTGGGATGAACATCATCTGGAAATCACTGCTTTCATGCAGATAGCGCATCCATTCCTGTTCTCCAGAATATGGTAGCTTTGTACTTCATGGAACATATAACCTAGAATTATAGGACTGGAAGGGACCTTGGAGGTTTTCTAGCCTAACCCCTTGCTCAAGGCAAAAGACCCTTACAACACCCCACTCATATAGTCGTCCACTTTATTTTTGAAAACTTCCAGTGAAGGAGTACCCACAACTCCAGGAGGCAAACTATTCCATTGATCAATTATTCTCACTGTCAGGAAATTTCTCCTTAGTTCTATGTTGGATTTGTCTTCCAGCTGAGCAACCTGACAGTATGAATGGAAATTAAAAAAAAAAAAAGCCCTGTCCTGACTTAACATTCTGTTCTCTGAATGTAGAGCTTTTTCCAGTCTTTTGATTTGCACTAAACTTAACTATCCAAAATTCCTTGTACATAACTTATTTCTAGCTAGATCTGTTTGTACCCAGTTCTCAGTTTAAGGATTCCCATTGTTCTGTGATGCAACATATATATAGGGACTGGCTATTTTGAGGTTTAATTATACTTTATTTGACTGTGCAGACATTTAGGCTGCAGAAATGGAAAATTGGAGAACTTATTTCTGCAGTACCCCACAATGCTGCCTGCAGCTTTAAATCTGTCAGCTCATGAAAGCTTTAGCATATACTTCAATATGGTTAATGGCCTGGTGGCAATATGTCATGAATTAACATAATGGATAAGACAAAAAGTTGAAGGAGGGACAATATCAGTAGCCAGTTCCATACATTAGGCATTTTAGTCTGAAGTAACTATATGTAGCTGTTGCCCTACACATAACTTTGTCCTATATTGAAATTTGACTTTAAAAAAATCCATTACAGAATCTGTAGAAACTAAGCTAGTCTAAAGTAGTTTCCTGATTATATCTTCATTTCAAAAACTCAACAGGTTCCTTCAGCAGTTAAAAGAACAATGTGTTCAGTCATCTCATAATTTATGTTGTGTGTGTGCAAATATGTAGGCAAGAACAGGTAAATAACTTTAGTTCTTTTCACTTTTGGGCAACCCTGCAATCTCATTCTGCTGTTTTCCTCTGCAGTGCAAGACAAGGTTATATTTCTGCTTTTAAAAAAATTACATTGTTTAGTTCTTCAGAAAACTAGTGGCCTAACTGTCCATTCATTATTTCCTGATAAGTTGCAAAGTACAATAAGATGGATGAAAACAAATCCAGTCTATTTGTTTTAGAGTTTAGGAATCTTAATGTGGCAAGGTACACAATTGCTTCTTTGTTCTGTGAGAGGATATGGACAATTGTTCTTTCTATGCATCTATCTATCTATCTATCTATCTATCTATCTATCTATCTATCTATCTATCTATCTATCTATCTATCTATCT
>JANHFT010002963.1:123538-137041 GCA_032467955.1 Pseudoxenodon macrops | reverse complement strand
AATAAGGCCAAGGCCATATTTCGGGGTTCAAAAGAAAATAAGACCCTGTCTTATTTTCGGGGAAACACGGTACATATCTGCAACTCTCAAACTATTTGAAACTGAGCCCAATTTTGCACCATTAAACCTTGTACAATCCACATTTTTATAATTAGCCATTGAAGTCCATAATTGTATCTCTAATGCCAACTTGCGACTAGAGACAAGCTTTCTGACAGTGGCTGATAGAATATGGATGGTGATATTCATGGAATGATAGAGTTAGAAGGGACATTAGGTATCTTCTGGTCCAACCACCTGCCCAAGTATTATTGCCCTAGTAAAGCAGAGAACATCAGAGCTCTCCTTCTCTGCAGCCACATAAGAGCGAATCTATTTTACCCATATTGCACTTTCACTACCAACCTGCCTGAGTCTGTTGTTTCCATTAACATGAAACTTTGCTCCTATCTGTTGATTGGTAGTAATGATTAATAGTTTTCTATTGTTCTAATTTCAGTCAATTGTATTTATTATTATTTTGTATACAATTGTAATAAATTATATTTATAAGTTTATTATTTTGTTGGTAGTTTTGAGAGCCTTTTGATAAATGGAGTAGAAATATTTTATATAAAGTGTAGTCATTCAATTGGTAACATTCTTTTATGACATTAGTATTTCATTAATCAATAATGAATTGGATTAGAATCTACTGCCTCCAGCTAGACAGTCATTGATCTCAAAACTCCAACTTTACGTATACCCGCAATCTGATTCATACCAAATTGCTTGATTTCATTTATTTCAACTTGTGTAGCCTTTTTAGCCTGTTCCTTTCTTTTTATTTCCAAAGTTGTTTCATCTACAGCAATTGAGAAATACAGACTGATCTTGTAGAGGTTGTCATTCAATTCTTTGATTCAAGACTGTTAAACATATTCAGTTTGACAATTTGATTGTAAAAATAGGAATTTACTTTGCATATGTGGAAAGTTTTTGTTGTCTTTAGACATGATATGACTTGCTTTACTGGATATCTGCAAAGTTTATTTTCATTTCATTTTAAAGTATAATAACTGCTGATCTTGGGTTGATCATTTGATAATTTGACTTAATCAAAAAGAGATGCTCTAAATATTACCTGTTACAAAGTTGAGGGCATTTAAGGTATTTTATAATGGTGATAGCTACAACCTTCTACAGCTGAAATCCTACATCATCTGCTAGAAGAACTGGTATGCAGAAGAATCTGTGCATCCTTTCTTTTTTATAATGGAGCTTTTACCATTAATTCCCTGTAATAATTCCCTGTGGACTACATTTTGGCAGGTGAATCTTTCTAAATTAGAATGAGCTACCAAAGCTTTGGGTCTAGAGTCCATGCAGTTCCTCCAAAACCAGTAGCTGTTATATGTAAACAGTCATTAAATAGGAAATAAGCATATTCAATGAAAATTAAATTAATTTACTTTCATTGTAGCTTTGTCCAGTTCTTCACCCTGCTCCCTATCCACTTTTTTGAAATGGTCTTCCTGGCAGGCCTTTTAAAGGAAAAGTGTGGATCTTGACTTGAAAAAGCTGGCACATACTCTTGGGTAGCCCTGGCATCTCTAGAGTATCCAAGAGTAACTTCTTCCCTGATAAACAACCCAATGACTTCCCAGCATTTTGGAGTCCAGCTTCTATATTATGCTGGTTGAGATAGAAATTGTAGTCCAAGCTAAAAGGATACATGGTTGCTTCCAATATGTCTTGAAATGAGATAGAATGGGTTCAACAACTGAGGTGATTATAAGGAAAACAGACCACTGACTGGGCTCACCACCTTTCAGGCTGCAGTCTGACTAAGAATGTCATATGACAGGAAAGAAGTCCCCATTCGCCCAGAGGTCCTGCAGTTTAATGGCAGGCTAGTTGCTTATAAAACAGCATTTATTCTTAGATGATCTAATAGCCTTATTATACCGAAGCTAATCTTTAAAATGTCTAAAAAAATAAAGCAACACTATCCCACCCCACCCTCCACAAACATAACTTGCCTTGTTTGTTTTTTCAAACGTTCCAACTCTTAAGATGTGTGCAATTCTGGGAATTGGTCTACACTGCTTTAAAGGAAGAGTTGTCAATCTTTTGGCAGCCAGGAGTGGCAGAAAGACTGATGTGGTTAAGATGTGGAAACAGCCCCCCCCCCCTCAAGTTCTGGTTCACCCGCAGAAGTGGATGTCTGTCCCTCCCTCCCTGTGTATCTGGAGGAAAGGGAGAGAATTATTCTGTTTGTTGGGTTACTCCATGGTTCTGCAGGTAAGATCTGAAGAATAGGATGATGAAGTGATGATTAAGAACTCCATCACCCTGGCCAAATATTTCATCTAATACTGTCTTGATATGGAGTGCCTGTAGCTGTGATGGGATAGGCAGGACAATGAAGGGGTTCCATTGTACTGTCTAGCCAAATTCCTTTTCTGAGTAAGCCACAGTTGTCTGTGGAATACTCTTAGACTATTTGTCATGGAGGATTTTAATATTCATACTGTAGCAACATAAAGCAGAGCAGTATAGTCTATGTCCACCATAGCAATCAAGGATCTGTCCAAATGAATATCTAGCCCCACACATGCAACAAGATTTGGTATTCTGTTCAGATAGAGTTACTGATCTGAGGATAGCAATACCAATAGCACTTAGACTTATATACCACTTTACAGTGCTTTATAGCCCTCTCTAAGCAGTTTACAGAGGCAGTATATTGCCCCCAACAATTTCAGTTCTCATTTTACCCACCTGGAAAGAAGGAAGGTTGAGTCAACTTTGAGCCTGGTAAGATTTGAACTGCCAAATTGCAGTCAGCCAGCAGTCAACCGGCTGCCGGCTGCTTGCAATTCAGCAGAAGCTTCTTCCATGGGAAATTAAGTTGGGGGCTCCAATGACAAAACTCTCCATACCAAGTGCTGGAGTTATTGAATGTCCTTCCCGAATATGACAATGGCTTTGCTATCTTTTAGGTGTTCAGGATTTTAGTTTTGGTTGTGATGTATTAGCTGCTGGGAAAACCTTTGGCTTGTAAATTAATCAATATATTTAAAGTAAATCAGAAGACAGATAGACTGGCATTGAAAGGGCCAAAAACCGAAACATGAATAATGGAAGTCCAGTTCCAATATATGAGCTATGGAGCTGAAGATCCAATCTCTTGAGGTTTGTTGCATATGGAAAGGCATATGTGCACTATAACAATGACACACAGATTTGGTGATGGGTCATTCCATGTCAAGTGGTCTGGGGCTCCCTGCTTGACCATCACAGATTTTGATGAATTTGGTGTGAACATGCACACATGTCCCCAATGAACATTGGTAAAGTGTTACATTTGCCGATGCAATACTTGCGGAGATATAGTCATTTGTTTGACTCCATACCGCAGCCTTCTACAGTATGACTCCAAGGTTTCAGCAAATTTGAGACATAATATATCTGTCAATATTTTGTTGAGAGAAGCAAAATTTGGCCATCTTGTACAACTTTTTGTGATGTAATAAAACATCTTCATGAGCGAGCTCCATCTAGATAATTTGAGCAAAATTGTCTGAAAATTACTGCAGCTGGGAAAAAGGGTAAAGTTTGGCTTTTTATATCTCTGGAAGGAAAGGTATGAGAAATGTGAAACTTTATGCATAAAAACTTAGCAACACAAGGTTTTTGAATATAAAATTTAATTATCCTACTGCTTTCTAATAGTTTACAAATTGAGTGTAAAGGTGACAGTTTTTGTAAAAATGCAAAAAATAGGGTATTTTCAGCCCACTTTTACAAAAGAGACCTTCTGGAAACTGCTAAATCATTCTCATTAGAAAGAGCATGTTTCAAACCCCCTAAAAAGTAGGGTTGTTGTTTCATCGCTGACGTATAAAGCCCTAAAAATAGGGACAAATTTGAGGACAGTGCTATGGCAATGTCACATGCATTCTATTATTGTTTCATCTTGTTTGTTTTATATTGTCATCATTACTACTATTATATTGCATTGGTCCATGATGACATTGTCACTACCAGTTCAGGCACTTGAACCAGCAACCCCATTGCCATAGGCACACACCCGATAGCCGTGCAATACCAACCATGAGTGGGTTTCTTGGTTCAGGATCCCAAGCCTGTAGTTTGATTTCTTTCTCAAGGTTCCAAAGCCTTGTGTGGGTATCTGTCTTGTTCCCAAGCTGACGATTGGGCAGCTTATCCTAGGTTCACAAGCCTAAAGTGGGTATCTTATATGGCTCCCAAGCCAAGTCCGTACTGTGTATAAATGCCAAATTCCAAAGATCGCTTATTTATTATTGAATTTACGCGCCACGTTCTTTGATACTGTCGACCTGACAATATGATATAAACTGGTGATATGGCTCCATTAGCCATTTATTTCTGTGTCTAGATTTAATTTTTTTTTAATATTTCTCAACCGGTACCTCTCTTCCACAACTCAGCAGTACTTAATATAATGTTAAAGACTTTGGCTTCTACTGCATATTTTTCCACTTCTACTTGTAAAAGGAAAGTTGCAGAAGAATCAAAGCTACCTCCTGTTTAAATCCTGTACCTCTGTGTCTTCTTTCTTTCAAAATAAAAGGAATGTGAAGCCTAGGAGTTAAAAGGCAAATCACGGGAAATTGGGGACAAGAACAGCAGCTGAGTTTTCAGAAGGAGATTACTGTTGTAAAGAAGGTGAAGATTGCATTTAAAAATAAAAATTGCTATGACAGCAAAAGCACACTAGAAGTCTGCTACAACTGATTAGCCTCATGACTTTCTATGTTCCAGTGATTTGTTACTTTAAGATGGAAGCAAAAAGAAATGTTAGTTTAGTTGATGATGCCACCCTTTTGCGTTTGAATGCAAAACTACTATTATTCAATTCAATGTATAAACCAGTTCTGTGATAAAGTCCAATAATGCTCTCTAATTAATCATCATTTATATTACTGTGTTAAACAATACTTTCTCACATAAAATATGTAATTGTATTTTATTACAGCAGTCCTGTAGGGTAGCTCAGTATAAATTTATATATATACAGATGTTTGGAAATAATTTGGCTGGAATAAAGTTACCTGTTGACTTGATATCAGATGTAAAATCCAAGACTTATGTTGTAGTTGTAATATAGTAGTTCCCTCTCTTAGCCAAAGCATATGCTAGCAAAATGAGAATTGGGTCTCTTTCCAGTGTCTCTAAGGTTTCTTTAGTCTCTTGCCCTAGGTTGTAGAAATGCAAACTCTTAAACTGCTGGACTACATGTATCTGTTCCTAGTGTTTTTACCAATATCAGCAAGATAGAGGGTGGTTGATGAATTAAACAGTTCTTTCCAGCTCTATGATTCTATAACTGTTTCTTCCTATTGTATATAGAGCACCCGTGTACAAGAGGTTCACACCACAATCACCTCCAGACCTGTCCCCATATTGTACAATATCAATTTGGGAAACAAAATTAGTCAATTTCTGGTTCTGTTCTGTCCATATAAAATCAGACAAAAGCTGTTGTTTTAATTTTTTTTCTTTGAACTGTTGTAATTGTGAAAAACTTTCTCAATAAACTCATTTTTTCTCTTTTAGGTTAAATTGTAATATATTCTGCTTGTGGCTTGGTGGTTTTGTGAAGCC
The DNA here is from genome assembly GCA_032467955.1 of Pseudoxenodon macrops. Lineage (NCBI taxonomy): Eukaryota > Metazoa > Chordata > Lepidosauria > Squamata > Pseudoxenodontidae > Pseudoxenodon > Pseudoxenodon macrops. Next base: position 131,407 of record JANHFT010002963.1, on the reverse strand, counting down.
TGCCACTGTGGTTTGTGAATTGTGGTTTTGTAAATACGGTAAGTTGTTACATACCAGGTTTTTTTTTTTAAACATATGCTAGATTTTTAGGTGAGTGTATTTGAGTATGACTCAATCATGATACCTTCAATTATAGCAGAAGACATAGATCCATGTAATATATCCTAGAATTAATCAGTTCCTTTTTTCCCACTTGAACTGGAAAACAATGAAATCTTATTTGTTGATATTCATATTTTGTAGTGATTTATCAATCACAGAATAAGCACTTCATTACTTTTCAGGTTAAACTATGGACAAGGCTAATTCATTTGCTTAGACTCCCAGAATTAGTGCAGTGGGAGAAGGTCAGAATCTCATTCCCGCAATCTACTTGAAATATGTGGTTGTAACACAGGCACAATTGCCATTGGTTTATTAGTATATGTTATTGAAACACGTTTTGGACAAAACTTTCTTTGTTAAAGAGAGATCCAACCGGGAACTAAGGAGAAACTTCATAACAGAACAATTAACCAAGAGAACAAGTTTTCAAAAAAAGATTGCACAATCATTTGTCCTGGATAGAATAAGGTCTCCTGCCATGGGCAAAGGTTGATCTAGAAGACCTCCAAGGTCCCTTCAAGTCTTATGATTGTAGGATTCTAGATCTGTGACAAAATTGTAAAACAAAGTTGTGTTATTAAGATTTAAAATTATATTGTGGCTAACCAAAGACGTACAATATAGCACTGTAGTGCACCATCCAATAGTTAATAGATTGGGATACCTTAAAGGGTTGAATATATTTTTTTCTTAGTTCTTTTTAATTTTGTTTCATTTTAAATCTGCAGGAAAAAGTGTATTTCTGCTTTTCACTAGGAGAGAAGAACAAAAGCTAAAAAAAATTTTTTTGTTATTGAATTTCATCCAATGAAGAAGTGATGACTCTTAAGGTGATTATTTAGACATCCAGCTTTCATGCTATATTGCCCAGTCATATTGAAAAAGGCTAATATTTGCCTATTAGGGCAGATCTATTTCTACTCTATATCAGTGTGACCTCTATTGACCTGTACCTCTGCTTTTCCTAGCAGACTGAAACTATTTTTAAAAAGAAATAATTTAATTACCGGTACATATTTAAAAAGTTTCCTTTCTCTCAAACTACACTTTGCTAAATATATTTTGTTTCAAAATATAGATTAAAAAATTGGGGTATCTTTTTTACCTGAAATCTGCATTGAAGTATTTAGGAAGTAGGACAACAAAGATGTAATCTACACAACAGTCTAGCATGCCCAGAACAGGTTAGTTTGTTCCAGAATAAAAAAATGTTAAATCCCATATTTCCCCCCAATGTCCTTGTCTCAGATATCCATCAGAAACTCTTATCTCAGATATCTGTTTTTAGAATGTGAAAATATATAAATAAATAAAATAATGCTGCCTAGTGCAAGTAATATCCTTTACTCTACATCCAAAACTGCAAGCAAACATTAAAAAAACCATTTACTTTGTTAACTTTAGCATTTAATGTTTTCTCTACCTGTAAGTAATAGATAATAAGTGATCTGCCTTTATCCAAAATAAGCTAAATTTCTTCATATTATTTTGTTTATTTTCAGCAAATAAATAAAATAATCATAGATTTTCTTGCATTGTGTGTGTGTGTGTGTGTGTGCGTGCGTGCGCGCGTGCAGCTATATTAAACTAAGACAGTAGCAAAAATTTGACTAATACTGCAGTTTTGTGGGATTGTGTCACACACACACACACACTAAAATCATTCATTCAAATTTGGTTAGAAACCGTATTGTTAATGGATGCAGCTCCATGCTGCAAATAAACAGTTTTATCTCTGCAGATGGCAAAGCAGCTTGAGTCATTGGGGGGCCATTTTTAGTAGAAAGAGCTTTAAGTAAGTAAAAATAAATAAATAAATAAAGTGGTCCTTAATTTCTTTCCACTCTGCTAGTCTCCGGTGTGTACTTTTCATTAAAAAATAAATACTTACAAGTGTCTGGTATGTAATTTCAATTACAATTCATTTTAAGGGGAATGTTCTCATGCCATACCAACACCAGGCATGCGATATCTGAGATCCAAAACCAAGGGTGGCGCTGTAGAATAGAACTCACTCTGCCACCTTCCTTCCTATCCCAGGAGGGGATATTAGGCTGTCTGCAGCAGCTTTTTGTCCAGGGGGAAATAAAAAAAATGTAGATGATTCTTCTTGCAGAATACCAATCCTTCCCCTTTGTATGTGCATTGCATGTAAAAAAGAGATAGAACTTCAGTCATGGGGTCGTAGGCAGCACCCTGACATTTTTCACAGCCCATCCCTTCCCCTCCTTCTAGATGCCTCTGTATGCCACTTCTCTCCATCAGTAATGGTTGGAGAGACTGAAGTCTTCTCATGCAGTCTTTGGTGCCAACTTCTGCCATGGGACTGTAACATTTCAAACTGCAAGTAGGGAATAGAATAATTAAGTGTTCCCTTGTATTTGAAAAAAAGTATAGTCATCTGACATGTAACAAATTACAAATCATCTTCATTTAGTGACTGCCTCATAGAGCAATCATTTAATCATTCACAATTACAATGATGATGAAAAAGTAACTGCAACCAATCCTCACTTTTACAACTTTCTCAGGTTTTGTAAAAGGAAAGCTAAAATAAGACTGTAAGCATATAATATCACTTAGTGATGACTTTGCTTAATGATTGAGTTGTTCTTCCCAACTGTTATCACTAACTGACTACCTGTGGCATATCCAAAAATAGCTTAATTAAAATCTTAAAAAAATACATTTAATCAAGAATCTGAAATTGCAAGGTAGAGGGTTACACATGTTAGCAACAAAACCAGAATTTGTGTCTTTTCCATAACTGTTTTCACTGTGGGTTTCCTTGAGGCTTTATCTATATTTCACTTTCTTAGATTACCTCGGGATATCAGTTGAGGAATTATATCAGGTTGGACTAAGATTGTAACAGTTTAGTGGAAATATCCTATAATATTCAAGTTCTGAGCTTACACAGGCTAATTATGATCCTTTTGAAGATGAAAGTATGAGTCCCCCATAGGGGTGATGTAATGGTTAATGGTTAAAGGCCCTGAGGAATCCAACAATTCTAAGAATTGTTACATCTGTATTGGTGTCCAGCTCCATCCATAGTTCAAACTGATCTAATTGCTAAGAGATTGGCAGGTACTCCATCTGTCCATATCTTCACTTACCCTCTGCCAAATTCTGCATTACTTGGGAGGAATGGCAACTGTGTATTAGGTGCATTATAATAACGAAAATTGTGACTTTATCAAGAATCAGCGCCACAAGACATTTTGAGAAACTACTGTTTACTCTAGAATATTGTTATCCTGAGGGTTTAGCTCAAATTGTTGATTCCTCAGAAGAACAGATTGAAGCAGCAAAATTTGCCAGAGAAGAACAGGTGGGAGAAAGTAAACAGCACAGCAAGAAAGAATAAAGAATTTATTTCCGTTTAAGAAATTGCATTAAAGACACACATACACGGATAGCTGAGCAGGTTGTCTTTATGCTTGATCTGTGCAGGCAGTCTGTGTTGCTGTGTGCTTTGTGCATTAATCTGTACAGCACAGCTCTGGTTTATTTTAGGAGTGGTTTAGTTTGAATTTCAGCCTCCAGGCTCCCAAGCAGCCACTCAGTAAATACAATAAATAGCAGTACTTCTAGCCTAGAAGGTTATTTATGAATTTTTTATTACTGATTTTCTAATCATTGCTGGCTTTCTAATGCCAGCCCAGCAGGGCTTTTCTGTTTTTGCTTTGTTCTTTAAATACTTGTAAATAACTGATACTCATTTCAACAGGTTTGCTAGAGCAACACAGCAATATTATTTATATGGGCAAGCTTTTGCCTTCAGGATGCACAATTGAGCAAAACACATTCCATCAGGAAGGCCAGCTGGCATTGGCTGTGATGGACAGACCTGCACATTTCTTATAGGTGACATCGTATCCATTTCTCTGACTGGGGAGAGCAGAGAAGAGGGAGAAAAGTAGGGATTGTAAAATTACAGGGTGGCTCCCTCAATCAATATCTGTGTCTGGAAATAAAAAGCTGAATAAGTAGTCTAACAGGCATTAGAGATATATCCAGTTCTGAGGCAGCATTACAACTGTAGATATTTTTATGGGGTAGAGTAAAACATGAGCTCCATGTTATGATATATAGCATACGCTGCTTAAAGCTTTCAAAGAGCTATAAATGCTATTTATAACTAGAAAGTCTTATGAATTTCTCCCACAATTTTGATTTCTTTTACTCGTTTTAGCTTTGATATTTGAACTTCATTCAATAATAATAGTAATATTACATGGTGTGTATATGGTAATAATAAAATTCATTGCAAATTCCTAACAATATGGAAATTTGTCATTTGAAATAATCACATCCACCTTTCATTTTTAAGATGATCCAATAATACTAAGCGGTAAACATAAAATGAGTAATTGTCAACTAGTCTCTTTGATTGTTATTATTAATTATGCTTGTTTATCCAAGTAAACTACTTGGACCCAAGTGTTAACATTAGGGGTATATATCATTTAAATAATTCATGATAAGAAAATAAATTAGTAAGCAAATAAATTATTCAATGAAAAATTACTGAATAAGAACATAGACAATAATAATATCCCAATAATCAGTGCTCAGTTTCAGATAGGAAAGAATCCCTGGTGGAGGCCGGTTTTCAGCAACTGCCAAAAAAAACCCTTCTAATTCCTCAGGGAAGCTCTTTTCATGGGAAAGGTGCCACAATTGAAAAGCAGCACCTCTGCACATCAATTTCCACCCCCTCCCCACATCACATGGAATTGGAGTATTGCCAGCAAGCAAATTGGAAAGTCAATTCTGGCTGAAGAAATCAGTCCTAAGTGCCAAACTGCATAGGGCATTATAGATGAAAAGCAGTACACTGAATTGCACTGGAAGTCTATTGGAAGTCAGTGCAGAAAATTGATGCAAGGAAGATATAATGTATTCCTGGTATCTTTACCCAGTAAAGAGACTGCTTATATGGCATAAACTATAGGTTTCAGATGAACTCACTAGTCCAAATAGTGATAAGGGCATGAGTTACTGTGTGAAGCTATGTCAGCCTTACTAGGTACAGTAGACCAGACAGGAAACATGACTGGATGAACTAATTGTACTTTACCTAAAAGCTATATTAACAGAATCTTGAGAGTCTGAAAGTACAGTTCTCTTGCCATCTCCTTCACAGCCCAAGAAACTAGGGAGATTCTCTTCTGATCCTCTTGCAATATCCGGAGTTCCCAGCTATGCATTATGCCCTTCTAATCATTACCTGAGGCACCCAGAAAGAAGTGTCAGCCAGGTAAACCTCTCTTCCCTTTCAACTACAACTTTCAACTCCAAGTATCTATCAGAATCCATCAAATGCTTGGAACAAGCTACTGGAATGTTCCCTCCGCCTGCAATGGTCTCTTCTGGTTGAGAAAATGATTCAGTATGATAAATATTATGCTTTCCATGCATAGTTGACATAAGAACTGAGGGAAAGATGAGATCTAATATCTGACGCTAAATGTGTCAGGCCAGAAATGACTTGCCTACAAGCCCATGGAGGCCTCCAATTTAGCTTAGTAAGACTTGGTCCTCATGGCATGGGGATTAAACTCTCTGGATACGTAAAAAACAAGGGACCTCAGAGAGCAAGTCTAGGATTTCAATTATGGTCTTTGTTGGACAGCAATGCAGCCAATGTACCAACAGATTATTATCTTTTCATATAGCTCAACTTATTATATAAGCATTTCCAGGAAGAAAAGAGGATAATTATATTAAATTAATACAACAGATTCAAAAGGATTTGGAAAATTGGAGCAAATTACAGATCTCGTTATTGGGAAGAGTAGCAGTTATAAAAATGAATGTGCTACCTAAAATTCTTTATTTATTTCAAACAGTTCCAATAAGATTAGGAATTTTTTTTATAGATTTAAATAAAATTATGAAATTTGTTTGGCATGGGAAAAAAGCGAGAATAAAATTGAAAATGATGCAAGATAGAGGAGGATTTGGACAGAATGGGAACTATATCACCAAGCAGTGACAGCTACATGGGTGAAAGAATGGATTCTGCTTAGAAACAAAAGGATTCTAACAATAGAGGGACATGGACTACATATCAAGGATGAACTACTGCTGCTTTCAAACTACGGATGTTTTCTGGTCAGAAAACTAGCTGGCCTCACAGTGAGTAATTTCATAGAGTTAGTGCAAATAAATATTCCCTTGCAGCCTTTCTGATTCAGATTTATAATTGTATGACTCCACTGCTACTAATTTGCCTCTGAATGAGTGGACATTAACTGAGGACTTCCCGGGCATATATGGTAATCAGATGTGGAATGTTGATGCTTGCTTGTGTGATTGCAGTTTTATTTTAGAATGTCTGGGTTTGTTCAGTGCAACTCTTGTTTTGCAATTGTCTTTCGTTTTACTCTTTTTAAATCTGCATACTGTCCTATTTATAATCAAACTACTAGTTTACATGGACAAATTGCCTATCTAGAGTCTTTAGTTTGTACTCTTCAGGCTGAAATTAGATGTCCAACTCAACCTTTGTGTTCTTTTGAGTTGCCTATCAGCCCCCTCTACCACAAAGACCCTGCAGGAGAAGGGAAGTATGGACAACTGCTGGATCTGGCAGAGTGAGTGACACCTGTGGACCATAAACACAACGCTTTTGGTGTGTTCCTGCCTCATAGCTACAGTGCTCTTACTGAATTTAATAGAGATACTAAGGTGGCAGGTTCAGCTATTTGTGATGAAGATGATGACTCAACTGAGCAGAGCATTGTGGTCCGTGAGGAAGAAGTTTTAGATAAGGGAAGGTATGAATCAGGTATTAAAAATCAGTCATGGGAGGTGAGCAAGAAATCTAGAAAGAGAAGCCGCTTTCTGGTTGGTGACTCAATAGTAAGAAATATCAATTTAGGAAAGGATATGGAAGTTTTGAACAAGGTGGGGTGTCTATTCAAACAGGAAGAAGAGGAACTTAGACACAAAATAGGTTATGTAGAAAACAAATATAAGGTCAGAAAAAAAGAATTCAAATGCCTATTACACCAGTGCACAAAGTGTGAGAAATAAACAGGGTGAATTAGAAATCTGTTGAGGACAGATATCATATTTTGCCATTATGGAAATGTGGTGGAGGAATTTAAATTGTTTAAAAGAAACAGACAATAAAAGAGAAGGTGGAGTTGTGCTGTATATAAGAAATAACTATCTCTACAGAAATACAATGAAATATATCATAATGAATATAATGTAAACCATTTTGAATACATTTGGGTCAATATAAAAGGAAAAAAGAATGGCATTGCCATAACCATAGGTATATACCAGGGGTCTGCAACCTTAAACACTCAAAGAGCCATTTGGACCAGTTTTCCATAGAAAACAAAACACTGGGAGCCACAAAACCTGGGTGGGCGTGGCCAACTTGATGTCACTCACTCCCACCGAGTTACATGACCCCCCTCAGCCACGCCTACTCAGGGTTTCTTTTCTATGGGAAACAGGTATGTCTTTTTCTCTCCCTCCCTCCCATCTTTCTCCCAACCCCTCTTCCTCCCCCTCTCCCTCTTTCTTCCTCCCTCCCTCTCTCCCACTCTCTCTCATCTTTCTTTCTTTTTCTCTCTCCCTCTCTTTCCCCTCTTTCTTTTATCTCAAAGTCACTCATTCCTCATGTAGTAACTATCATCTCCAATCATAGTCATTAAAAATCATAGGAGTTGTATTTTATCCTTTACAGAGAGCATCATGGAGTTTGGGAGAAAGTATTCTAATGTAAAATGCCAAATG